>CAUYQU010027335.1:0-44228 GCA_963574635.1 Cheracebus regulus | reverse complement strand
TGTTAACATAAATACCTTTTTTTTTTTTTTTGAGATGGAGTCTCACTCTATGGCCCAGGCTGGAGTGCAGTGGTGCAACCTCCGGCTCCCAGATTCAAGTGATTCTCATGCCTCAGCCTTCCAAGTAGCTGGGATTACAGGTATGCATCACCATGCCCGGCTAATTTTTGTATTTTTAGTAGAGACAGGGTTTCACCATGTTGGCCAGGTTGGTCTCGAACTCCTGACCTTAGGTAATGCACCCACCTTGGCCTCCCAAAGTACTGGGATTACAGATGTGAGCTACCGTGCCCAGCCAAGTCTTATGGATACATTAATTTAGATACATAATCTAGATGTTTACAAGACAATTTTTAAAATTTCTTTTAGACACTAACCTGACTTTGTTTTCAAATTATTTAAACATTTAGGCATTTTCTCCTAAGTAAATTCTGTATTTCCTATTAGCTGGCCAGTAGGGTGTGCTCTAGTCCCTTGCCAAATTAATTAATTAATTAATTAAAAAATGTAAACTCTTCATGGAGAGATTTCAGAAATAGATTTCACTTCTTTGTTGCCGCTGGTCACATCTGAGGTATGTTTATATAAATGCAGGTTATCCAAGCAGATGCAGGATATGTGGAAAGTAACACTGCTAAGTTAAAAAAAGAAAACTTTGAGATGCTTACTCCTTGGCTTAGTTTTAAAATTATTTGGCATTATTTTATCAAGTTGATCCCTTGGTAGCAGGTATTTTCTTTTATTCTGGATAAAGAAGAAAAGGAAAAGTGTTATAGGAATGAAAGGCATACACACTGGCCTCAGGGATTCAGTTTGAACACTAGTTGTCTCACTTTGGGCAAGTCACTTAACCTCTTGAGGACTTGTAATATGGGGATAAGAGTGGTTCCTACTTGACAGATAAATGAGATAGTACATGGAAAAGAGGTTATAACATCGTCTGACACAATCAGGGTTCAATAAATGTTAGATATTATTATTATTATTATTTGAGACAGAGGATTGCTGTGTCATCCAGGCTGGAGTACAGTGGTGTGATCTTGGCTCACTGCAGCCTCCACCTCCTGGGTTCAAGTGATTCTTATGCCTCAGCCTCCCGAGTAGCTGGGACTACAGGTGTGCGCTACCACGCCCGGCTAATTTTTGTATTTTTAACAGAGACTGGGTTTCGCCTTGTTGGCCAGGCTGGTCTTGAACTCTTGGCCTCATGTGATCTGCCTCCCTTGGCATTTCCAAAGTATTAGGATGACAGGCATGAGTCACCTGTTTTTATTATCGTCATTCTCATTATTGTGTGGTTACATATTCTTTGGGAGATTTTTGGACATCTGTCATTGCAAGATTGAAAAATTCTCAATTGCTTGCTAGTAGACATGATTTAATTAGTCCAGAAGGTTGTTTCTTTAAATGTCAGGAGCATAAATGATTTATAAGACAAAATGTTTTACTTGACTCTGCAGTATTGCACTTAAAAAACTATAAATCCTTAAGACAAAGAAAAGGCTCTGTATTAGTTGATCGCACCGGCAGTCCTTAGGGGAGATACGCGAAGGGCACGGAGGATCTTCTTAGCATCCCTGAAGGCAAGCTCACAGCTAACCCTAAGTCTGTGAGCAGTTGCTTCTAAGCCAATAGTTAGAAACATCCATAGATATGTTTCCTTTAAAAAACACATTTCGTCTGTACATAAATCTATTTAACATAAAGTCCCTGCAGAATCTTTTGATAGGAACAGGTTTACTATTTTCTCTGGAATGTAAGGACAACAGATATACTCAATGACTTGATACGGCAATGTTGTAAAAGCTGAATGAATGCCAACACTTCTTGGGATTTCTAACTGCTCATTCACATGTATTCATTTATCCATCAATAAATATCTATTAAAGTTGGGTGGGGTGACTCACGCCTGTAATCCCAGCACTTTGGGAGGCCAAGGTGGGTGGATCACCTGAGGTCAGGAGTTCAAGACCAGCCTGACCAACATGGTGAAACCCCATCTCTACTAAAAATACAAAATTAGCCACGCATGGTGGCAGGTGCCTGTAATCCCAGCTACTCGGGAGGCTGAGGCAGGAGAAGCACTTGAACCCAGAAGGCGGAGGTTCGCCCCTGCACTCCAGCCTGGGCAACAAGAGCGAAACTCCATCTCAAATATATGTATATATATACAGAGAGAGAGAGAGAGCTCCTACTATGTGCTAGGTATCCAGCAGTGTGCAAGAGTTCCAATCACTGCCCTTAGTGAGCTTTCAGTGCAATGGGGGCATAGATAAGAACACGAGAAGCTGTGATGTCATGGTGTGATAGGGCCTGTGGTTGCTCTGGGGGTACATAGGATAGACACCAACAGCGAGACGTGAAGGGTGATTCAGAGTGTGTAGGGGGAGGACAAAGGGGGAAGAATGTTCTTAGGAGGGCAAAGAGCAAATGTTCAGAATGTGACATGTCCGAGGAAGCCAAATTCGCTGTAAGTGAAGGGAAGAAATGAGGCTGGAGAGGTTAAGTAGAAGCCAGATTTTACTTGACTGCAGAAGTGTTAAGAAGTTTGGACTTGGTGGTAAAAGTAGAGGAGTCATTAACAAGGTTCAAGTGGACAGTGAAACGTTGAATTTGCATTTTAGAGAGATCCTTTTGTTGCCAGAGGCACTGGATGACCAAGTTTAGAACTTGGGTCTGGGAGTGCTGGGCTATCTTAGTTCTGAGTTAGCATTTCCGGCTATGGCATCAATTCTCCTAACTCAGGGACACAAACATTTGCACCAATGCTTGGCAGTGATTATGTTTATTTTATTTTACGTTTAAAATGTATGTATTTATTTTTAGATGGAGTCTAGCTCTTTTGCACAGGCTGGAGTGCGGTGGCACAATCTCACCTCACTGGAACCTCCGCCTCCTGGGTTCAAGCGATTCTCCTGCCTCAGCTTCCCAAGTAGCTGGAATTACAGGCACCCATAATCGTGCCCAGCTAATTTTTGTATTTTTAGTAGAGACATGGTTTCACCATGTTGATCAGGCTGGTCTTGAACTCCTGACCCCAAGTGATCTGCCCATCTCCATCTTCCAAAGTACTGGGATTACAGGTGTGAGCCATTGCGTCTGGCCCCTGGCAGTAATCATGAAGCAGACAGGAAACAAGGAAGGGACGTAGAGAGAAATATACACAGATTTTTGGAGCGGCATTGCCTTCCACAGAATGTTAGGTACAAAAAGCTGCTTTCTTATTTTAAAACAAGCTTTTAAATAAATGAAGTTGGAAAGAACAAAACAACACAGTTAAACTATCGAACTATTTAAGGAGAGTAAAACATTTGTGTACCAAGGTATGCAAATTTGGGTATAATCATAAAGAAAATTACCGGGCCAGTAGAGGAACACAAACTGGGTATAATTATTAAAGTATCAGTGTCAAGGCTGGGCACTGTGACTCATGCCTGTAATCCCAACATTTTGAGAGATCAGGACAGCAGGTAGTTTGAGCCCAGGAGTTCAAGACCAGCCTGGGCAACACGTTGAAACCCCCCTCTCTACAAAAAATAAAAAAATGAGTTGGGCGTAGTAGCACGTGCCTGTAGCCCCAGCTACTCAGGAGGCTGAGGGGAGAGGATTGCTTGAGCCCAGGAGGTTGAGGTTGCAAAGAACTGAAATCAGGTCATTGGATTCCAGCCTGGGTGGCAGAATAAGACTCTGTCTCAAAAAATAAAATAAAAAATAAGGTATCAGTGTCAGTTGAGTTTACTACTCATATTTGCACTTTTCTTTTCTTTTTTTTGAGATGTAGTCTGGCTGTCACCCAGGCTGGAGTGCAGTGGTGTGATCTCGGCTCACTGCAACCTCCGCCTCCCGGGTTCAAGCGATTCTCCTGCCTCAGCCTCCTGAGTAGCTGGGACTACAGGCACAAACCACCACGCCTCGCTAATTTTTTGCATTTTTAGTAGAGATGGGGTTTCACCATGTTAGCCAGGATGGTCTCCATCTCCTGACCTCGTGATCTGCCCGCCTCGGCCTCCCAAAGTGCTGGGATTACAGGCGTGAGCCACTGCGCCGGGCCTGCACTTTGCCTTTTTATTATTTTTTTAATATTGAGTGGGAAAATTTTTTTTTTAGCCATGTAACAGAACAATAAAACTGTGAATTAGGTTTAATTTTTATTATTTTTATTTTTTGAGACAGAGGCTCACTCTGTGCCCAGGCTGGAATGCAGAGGTGAGAACAGTGCTCACTGCAGCCTTGACCTCCTGGGCTCTAGTGATCCTCCTGCCTTAGCCTTCAGAGGAGTTTGGACCACAGGTGTGCACCACCATGTCCGACTACGGTTCACATTTTTTTTGTTTTTGTAGAGATGGGGTCTTGCCATGTTTCCCAGGCTTGTCTCAAACTCTTGGGCTCAAGGGATCCTTCCGCCTTGGCCTCCCAAAGTGCTGGGACTACAGGTGTGAGCCACCATGCTCAGCTGAATTAGGCTGTAACATTAATGTATGTGGTTCATCTCCTGTACCTCTGTTAGTTCTCCATCGCTATGACTGTCAACACTAAAGTGTTTTCTTTAAGAAGCTTGCGGGCCCTCTTCGGCTGTGTTTGTTTTAATGAGGTTCTGGAGTGAGTTTGCCTTCCCGCATCTGAAAGGGAGAAGGCACCATTTCAACTGGAGAGACTACTGGGGAAGCTGGGTCCTCACAGAACAAAGTTTGAGTTACGAGCAAGCAGGTGGAGGGAGTGTTCAGTGAAGAGCTGGTGAATGTAGGAATTTGTTGCATCTGTGGCACATGGTAAGTCCCAAGTGCCCAGCAGAAAAATTTGTCCTACCTAAGACAAAAGTCTTTGTTAAGAGGGATCTCAAAGCACTCATTTGTTTATTCAGCCTGTATTTATGGCTGCTCACTGCATGCCAAACACTGTCCTTCTGCTAACTGAGTGTGCTTTGGCAAACAAAGTGGATATAATCCTTGCCTTTGGGAAACTTAGTCAAATGGGGAAGAAAGATGATACATAATTAGCGGATATGTAAGTATGAGGTTAATATTGTCAGCTAGATTGGATTTAAGGATACAGAGTATCAATCCTGGGTGTGTCTGTGAGGGTGTTGCCAAAGGAGATTAACATTTGAGTCAGTGGGCTGGGAAAGGCAGACCCACCCTTCATCTGGGTGGGCACTATCTAATCAGCTGCCAGCGTGGCAAGAATATAAACAGGCTGAAAAATGTGAAAAGAGGCTGGGCGCGGTGGCTCACACCTGTAATCTCAGCACTTTGGGAGTCCGAGGCAGGCACATCACCTGAGGTCAGGAGTTGGAGATCAGCCTGGCCAACATGGTGAAACCCGTCTCTACTAAAAATACAAAAATTATCCTGTTGTGGTGGTAGGCGCCTGTAATCCCAGCTGCTTGGGAGTCTGAGGCGGGAGAATTGCTTGAACCCAAGAGGCAGAGGTTGCAGTGAGCTGAGATCGCTCCATTGCACTCCAGCCTGGGGCACAAGACCAAGACTTCAGCTTTAAAAAAAAAAAACAAGTGAAAAGAGAGCCAGGCCTAGCCTCCCAGCCTGCATCTTTCTCCCATGCCAGATACTTCCTGCCCTCAAACATCGGACTCCACGTTCTTCAGTTTTGGAACTGGGACTGGCTCTTCTTGCTCCTCAGCCTGCAGATGGGCTATTATGGGACCCTGTGATGGTATGAATTAGTACTTAATAAACTCCCCTTATATATAGATCTATTCCATGAGTTCTGTCCCTCTAGAGAACCGTGGCTAATACAGTAAGTCATTTGAAAAGCAGTGTGCTATCAGAAAGTCCTGAGACAGAGGGCGATGGGATGGTGGCAGAGATGAGTTTTTTTGACTGAGTGGACAGGGAAGACCACCCTGGGGGAGATGACATATATGTTGAGACCTGAAGTGTGAGAAGGAGCTGTCCAGGTGAAAAGCCTGGGAAAGTACACTTTGAGTACAGAAACAGTATGAATAAAGGCAAGAAAATAGGAGAGAGCTTGGTGTGCTGGAGAAGCTTGGAGGAGGCCAGTCTGGAAGCAGGTAGGAAGCTCCTGCCTGTGTCTAAGTGAGAACTGATGGCTTGAGGGACAGTTGTGGTACTTGGAATGGGGCAGAGCAAACAGATTCCACAAAGACGGATTCTAGGTTTACATTCTGGATTTAGGCCAGGCTTGTTGGCTCATGCCTGTAATTCCAGCACTTTCAGAGGCTGAGGCAGGCAGATCACTTGAGGTCAGGAGTTCGAGATCAGCCTGGACAACATGGCGAAACCTTGTCTCTACTAAAAATACAAAAATTAGCTGGGCATGGTGGTGCATGCCTGTAGTTCCAGCTCCCAGCTACTTAGGAGGCTGAGGTGGGAGGATCGAATGAGCCTAGGAGGTCAAGGCTATAGAGACTGGAGACTATGCCACTGCATTTCAGCCTGGGTGTTGAAGTGAGACCCTGTGTCAAAAAAATAAAATAAAATAGGCCAGGTGCGGTGGCTCCCACCTGTAATTCCAGCACTTTGGGAGGCTGAGGAGGGCAGATCACGAGGTCAGGAGTTTGAGACCAGCCTGGCCAATATGGTGAAACCCTGTCTTTACTAAAAATACAAAAATTAGCTGGGTGTGGTGGCACACATCTGTAGTCCCAGCTACTCAGGAGGCTGAGACAGAAGGATCACTTGAACCCGGGAGGCAGAGGTTGCAGTGAGCCAACATCGTGCCACTCCGCTTCAGCCTGGGTGACAGAGCAAGATTCCATCTCAAAAATGAATAAATAAATAAATAAATAAATAAATAAATAAATTTTGGCTCTAGAATGGACAGGACTTAATGGTAATTTGCACGTGAGAAGTGAAGGAAAAGAAAAATAAATAATCATTCCAGCTTTCTGGCTTACATAACTGGGTGAATGATGGTGCAGTAGTTTACTGAGGAGATGGAGGGAGTTGGGCATCAGAGTATGGGAGATGGTGATCAACAGTGGGGCTGACAACTTAGGTGAAGACCTAAGGACAAGAGAGATGTGAGGCACAGGAAGTTGCCCTATAAGATTTCCAAAATGACTCATTTCAGCAGTCCACTGTAAAATGTGGGTAGAGATGGGCAACCTGGCTTCACAGTACTCAAGAAAGCTTGAGCAGAGATCCCTGCGGTTAGTGACCTGGATTCTAGGGACAAAGGGCAGCTCACACAGAGGCTCAGCTCCTTGGTCTTTAGTCACTGAGGGTAACAGAAACGATGTCTGGCTAGCAGTCTCATTTTGGGAAATACAGGTTCCTATCCATGATCTGTCTCTTGGAGTCAGCAACGTTGCAAAAGCAACAGATATGCAATGGAGACTCCACTAGAACTCAGGGCTTTGGGTTTAATACTCCTTTTATAAGACAGGATATGAATTTCAAATCATTTATGAAGGTCAGATGAATACTGACTGATCCTTGAGTTAAATTTGCCAATGCATCTGGAACCATAATTTCTTTTAAGTTGCTTCTGACCTCTTCCTCAGTCCATCAAAGACTGTGCCGTTAAAGTCATCTTATTTCCAGATTATACTTTTTAAAATAATGACTGTAAATGCCTGATATCTTTATTTATTTATTTATTTTGAGATGGAGTCTCGCTCTGTTGCCCAGGCTGGAGGGCAGTGGATCTCGGCTCACTGCAATCTCTGCCTCCCGGGTTCAAGCGATTCTCCTGCCTCAGCCTCCCTAGCAGCTGGGATTATAGGCGCACGCCACCATGCCCAGCTAATTTTTGTATTTTTAGTACAGATGGGGTTTTGCCATGTTGGCAGGCTGGTCTCGAACTCTTGACCTCAGGTGACCCACCCACCTCGGTCTCCCAGAGTGTTGAAATTATAGGCGTGAGCCACCACACCTGGCCAATGCCTTATATCTTAAAGGGGTCAGATTTTTTTTTTGTTTTTTTGAGACAGAGTCTTGCTCTGTTGCCCAGGAAGGATGGAGTGCAGTGGCAGTCTCGACACATTGCAAACTCTGCTGCCTGGGTTCAAGCAATTCTTGTGTCTCAGCCTCCCAAGTGGCTGGGACTATAAGCTCCCACCACTACAACTGGCTAATGTTTATATTTTTAGTGGAGACGGGGTTTCACCACATTGGCCAGGCTGGTCTCCAACTCCTGACCTCAAGTGATCCACCCATTTTGGCTTCTCAAAGTGCTGGGATTACAGACATGAGCCACCACACCCAGCCAGATTTTTTTTTTTCTTAAAAGAGGCATGTGTACGTGTGTGTAACTAAGACACATGGCCATTCCTGTGTTGTTGAGTTTCTCTTGTAAAATAGGTGTAATTAAGTCATTAACTCTAGGGAGCTGTGATTCATAAAAACTGTTTGGGGAAAAAATGTAACAAAAGTTTTCACTGACTTAAAATAAAATCTACTTCCTATGAGTGCATAGCATCCTGAGGCACCAGCAGGTACCCCAGGACGTCGATGGTAACCATTGCATTCATTCAACAAACATATACTGAGCATCTTACTACATATATTTCTAATGGTTTCTACTTTTTCAAAGTAAAATTCAGAAAAATTTCCAGTCATTTGAACTTTGCTTCTGTTTGAAGTTTTCTTTAATACTTTATATGGAGTTGCCCTCTCTCATTAGAGTATATGACCCTAGTAAAGATAATCATTTCTTTTGCATCCCTTATGGTACATAGCACCATTGCTGACCGTCTTGGCCATAAGCTGAAATCAGAGGATGGAAGATTCAGGTGGATACAAATAGCCTAATTGATATAAAAATGCAAAAGAAGCCTCATCAGACCACAGCTGTAGATTCTACCTCCTTAAAATTTTTTGAGAAGCAAATAGACTCTTTGGACTAGTATTTTTACCAGCACTCTAAACTAAGAAAACAGGCCGGGCGCAGTGGCTCACACCTGTAATCCCAGCACTTTGAGAGGCTGAGGCAGGCAGATCACTTGAGGTCAGGAGTTTGAAACCAACCTGGCCAACATGGTGAAACTCCATCTCTACTAAAAATATAAAAATTAGCCAGGCATGATGGCTTGCACCTGTAATCCCAGCTACTCAGGAGGCTGAGGCATGAGAATCACTTGAACCCGGGAGGTGTAGTTTGCAATGAGCAGAGACCCTGCCCAGGCACTGCAGCCTGGGTGACAGAGTGACACTCCATCTCAAAAAAAGCAAAAAACAAACAAACAAAAACTAAGGAAGTAATCACAATACAGAAAGCTTTATACCCAAAGAGGTTCAATATGGTGTTATTCACAACAATGAAAAACTGGCCTGGTAGTAGAAAAACTTGCCAAATAAAAAATGAGGATTTTATAATTAGGAGTAATAAGCTTATGAAGATTTTGTAATTGGGAATAATACCTAATAATAGCGAACACTTTGGTAGCATTTACTAAGAACTGGGTGCTGTTCTAAGGCTTGATGTATATTAACTTAACTTTCACAACAACCCTAAGAGGTACATCCTATCATGGTATCCAGTATGCAGTTTACAAGGTGAGGTTAGGTCATGGGGTCAAAGTTACACAGCCAGGAACTGGATTCCAACCTAGGCAGTTAGTTTACTTTTAGCCACCACACATAGTGACAAAAGTGGAACACATAGTACCTGGTTGGCAAAATAATCTGTACAGCAAATTTCTGTGACATGAGTTTACCTGTAACACAAACCTGCACATGTACCCTGAACCTAAAATAAAACTTAAAAAAAAAAGTAGAATACAGAATTGAGTATGGAATATCTATCCTCACGTTATCAGGATTTTTTTTTGTTAGTGATAGGAAACCCAACTGAAATTGGATAAATAAAACAAGGGATTCCGTGGATCAGTACCAGAAAAGGCTAGGGATGTGGCTGCACACATTGCTTTGTTCACAGTTCGGATGATGTCATCCAGGGCAGGACTTTCTCTATCTTTCGGCTTTATCCACTTTTGTGTTGACGTCATTTTGAGGTTCCTTGGTGGCATGATGGCTGCCAGCAAACTCTGGGATCATCTAATTAAAAATTTTAAAAAGAACTTATTTAATAGTTTGAACAAAAACCCTGGGCCTGATTCTCACAAATCAAAACTGAAGGCCAGGGGAATGCAGTGTTCCAATTGGCCAAGCCCGAGCGTGGGACCTCATTTGGAACCATGAGGGAGAATCAGATCCATCTGAGGCTCAAGAGTAGAGGAGGACCAAAAGAAGAGGAGGTGCTAGCTTCCCAGAGCAAAACTGAAGAATGGACTAGGAAAAAAGGGAAATGGATGTTGTCGGCATATATCAAGTGTCCACAACAGCCATTTTCTTATCTACAGCATTTGACACTATTCACTTACAGATTTCTTAAAGTTTTCTGTTCTTTGACCTCAATGACACTACGCGTCACACCTTTGGATGCCTTGCCTCAGTCCTGCTCAGTCATTTATTCTTCTCTTCCTTGTGTGCTTAGATCTTGGCATCTTTGAGGCTGTCTTTACTTATTCCTTAGTTTAGCCCTCTCATTCTATTCCTGAGCTTTTACTTTTACGACCTCTATGTAAAGTCACCAAAATCTAATTGTAGTCCCATTTTCTCTCCTGACCTGTAGTCCCATTTTTTTTTTTCCTCCTTGCCGTTAGTCTCACATTCTAAGTTTCTTCCCAGTGCATCTCCCCTGGATATTTGGTGCAGATTGGCTTCCTTGGCAAGCAGTCTTTGCGATGGAGATGAACATGGAAGATATTATCGAGTGTGAAAGGGAGGGAGGGTGAGGAAGAAGAATTGGGCAGAGGGAGAAGTTGAGTTGTGATCCAGGAACAACATAGGCCTTAGCTAACTACATAGAAAGCTCTGGAACAGGATTGACCCTTCTGAGTTGTCCTAACTTGGGCAAGAGAGCTGAACCTTTATTCCTCTAACTCTTACTGGTCAGTCATTGATACGGCTTGCCTTAGGAAGGAAGAGTAAGCTTGGTCAAGGCAGTTTTCTTCAGCTGAGGCACTCACCAAACAGGGTTGACAGTTAGGGCCATTTTCTGGCAGCATTCTCAGGAGCTTGAGGAAAAAGTCATTACTCAATTGCGATCTGGGTAGCTCATCACAGAAACTTCCTTTTGTTCTCTCTGTTGTTACTTTATCCTTCCTCACTCCATTTTCCTAGTAGTTTTGTTGATGTTTTTTACTTTGATATTTTGAGGCTATATTATTGGGAGCATACAAGTTTAGAACTGTTAAATCTGTCTGATAAATCCAACATTTTGTTAATTTGTAGTTTCTATCTCTCGTAATAACTTTTGCTTTAAAGTCTGTTTTCTTTGATATTTCTTTTCTTTCTTTCTTTCTCTTTTTTTTTTTTTTTTTGAGACAGAGCCTCACTCTGTAGCTCAGGCTGGACTGCAGTGGTGTGATCTCAGCTCACTGCAACTTCCACCTCCTGGGTTTAAGTGATTCTTGTGCCTCAGCCATCTAAGTAGCTGGGATTACAGGTGCATGCCACCAGGCCCAGCTAATTTTTGTATTTTTAGTAGATACAGCGTTTTACCATGTTGGCCAGGCTGGTCTCAAACTCCTGGTCTTGAGTGATCTGCCCACCTCAGCCTCCCAAAGTGATGGCATCATAGGCGTGAGAGACCAAGCCTGGCCTGATTGATACTTCTAGAGTCATATTGGCTTTCTTTTGGTTAGTACCTTGGGTTATCTTTTTCTAAAATTTTATTTTTACTCTTTGAGTGTCCTTAAGTTTTTGGTCTGTTTTATAAACAGCACAGAGCAGGATTAAAAAAATATTTGTTTTCCACTGGTGAGTGTAATTCATTTATAATTATTATGATTACTGATATATTTACTGATAATTTTGATCAATTTCTACCATGTTATTTTGTACTTTCTATTTGTCTTGATTTTAAGTTTTTTTTTCTCCTTTCTTGCTTTTTTCCTTTACTCATTACATTTCTTTCTCATCTCATGCTTCCAATTTGGAAGTTATACCCCCTATTTCAATTTTTTGGTGGTTACCTAGAAATTGTGAAATGTTTAACATAGTAAAGTCTAAAGCTAGTATCTTTACTCTCCTGAAAAATACAAGGAACCCTTAAGAACATGTTAATTCACATCACTGCCTCCTAATTTTCATGTTCTTCCACCTCCCAATTTTCATGTTTTTGTCCAAAATTTAAACCTCTTTTTCTTTAGTACCACTAATTAGACATTATATTGTTGTTTATGTAGTCAACATTTATTTAGACTTAACGGTATGTCTTTGTCGTTCACTACTCCTTGCCTCTTCAATGTTAATTTAGGGTTAATTTTCTAGCTTTTGACAATATATATTTTTAAAGTGCCTCTAGAGATGCTATTTTTGTTGAAAAATCTATGTTTTTGTTTGCTTGAAAATGTCTTTCTTTGCCCTCATTCTTGAAAGATAGTTTCAAGGGCATAAAACTCTAAGTTGAGAGTTTTTTCCTCAGAAACTTGAATATATTATCCTATAGTCTTCTAATGTTATTGATGAAAAATTAGTTATCATTCGAATTGTCCTTTCTTGTAGGCATTAGGTCTTTGCTTTCTGTGTTTAATGCCATTCTCTTTGTTGATACATTGCAGTTTACTTACAATGGGTCTATGGAAGTTATTTTTATTCGTGAGGATTGTTGTTTTTTATTAATTATGGAAAATTGTTAGCCATTATTTCCATTGTCTCCATTGTTTCTTCCCAATTCTTTTTTCTCCTGCTATAACTTTGATTAGATAAGTATTAGATCTTCTTACTCTGTCCTTTGTGTCTTTTAACTCTTTTGTATTTTCTATTTCTTTCTCTTTTTGTGCTACATTTTGTATAATTTCTTCAAATCTATCTTCCAATTTGCTATTGCTCTCTTCACCTATATCTGCTACGTAACATTAATTGACTTTATAATGTCAATTATTATATTTGCCATTTTAGATGTATTTTTTCAAATACATCTAAATAATCAAATATTAAAAATAATCAATACATCTTGATTATTTTTGACAATTTTTTCCTTCTCTGATAACTTCTTTTATTTCTTTAATTACTGTCAACAAAATTTTTTTATTTTTACAGATTAAGGGGTACAAGAGCAGCTTTCTTACATGCATATGTTGTGTAGTAGTGATTTCTGGGCTTTTAGTATACCCATCACCTGAAGAGTGAATAGTGTACCAATAGGTAAATAGTGAAAATTACCATTAGGTAATTTTTTAATCCCTCATCCATCCTCCCACCCTCTCATCTTTTGGAGTCTCCAGTGTCTATTATTTCCCTCTGTATATTCATGTGTACCCATTATAGTAAACATTATGTTTTATATTTGTTATCTAATAATTCCAGTCTTTGTGGGTTTACTTAGGCCGTTTGTTTATTCTGCTTAGTTTATTCATTTATTTTTTTTTGAGAGAGTCTCACACTGCCACCCAGGCTGGAGTGCAGTGGCACAATCTTGGCTCAATGTAACCTCCGCCTCTGGGGTTCAAGTGATTCTCCTGCCTCAGTCTCCTGAGCATCTGGGATTATAGGCGCCCACCACCATGCCTGGCTAATTTTTTTTATTTTTAGTAGAGACAGGGCTTCACCATGTTGGCCAGGCTGGTCTTGAACTCCTGACCTTTGGCATTCTGCCCACCTCAGCCTCCCAAAGTGCTGGGATTACAGGTGTGAGCCACCACACCCAGCCTTATTGTGCTTAGTTTTACTTTCAGTAAACTCTCAGCAGTGTTTCCTCGTGCATTTTGTGGTTTTTGATTCAAAGCTTATAGTCTTTGATACTTTATTTGTGAGAAGTCAAGGACTGGAGTTTGTTTATGCTAGACACCTAGAGCCACTTCTAGCCAGATCACTTGAATAAACTAAATTTTGGCTGGAAGAATTTTTTGGGCCACCACACAGATGTCTCTTTCTTTCCTTTCTTTCCTTTCTTCTCTTTCTTTCTTTCTTTCTTTCTTTCTTTCTTTCTTTCTTTCTTTCTTTCTTTCTTTCTTTCTTTCTTCTTTCTTTCTTTCTCTTTCTTTCTTTTTCTCTCTCTTTCTTTCTTTCTCTTTCTTTCTTTCTTCTTTTTTTGGGTCATTGTTTCTCTCTTGTTGTCCAGGCTGGAGTGTAGTGGGATGATCTTGGCTCACTGCAACCTCTGCTTCCTGGGTTCAAGTGATTTTCCTGCCTCAGCCTCCGGAGTAGCTGGGATTACAGGCGCTCACCACCACGCCTGACCAATTTTTTGTACTTTTAGTAGAGTAGCTGGGATTGCAGGCATGTGCCACCACACCTGGCTAATTTTTTGTAATGAACTGCCTTGTACATAATAATTTTACACAGCTCTGCATATTTCCTTAGGATCAGTTCTAAGTAGAAGAAAATGCTGGAGGGCCGGGTGTCTCGCACCTGTAACCCCAGCACTTTAGGAGGCCAAGGTGGGAGGGTCACTTGAGACTAGGAGTTTGAGACCAGCCTGGGCAGCATAGTGAGACCCCATCTCTACTAAAAATAAAACTTTTTCTGTTGCCAAATTGCAACCAGATTATTGGGCAAGCTGGGAGAATTAGCAGGAGTACAGTGCTCATTTAATGACTCACTCTCCAACTTTGATTTTTTTTTTTGGTTAGTTTTAGATTTTTCTCTTAGTTTACTGCTTTACAATTAAAAAGAATTTTTTTAAGAGATGGGTTTTTGCTATGTTGTCCAGGCTGGTCTTGAACTCCTGGGCTCAAGCAATCTTCTCACCTTGGCCTCTGTAGTAGCTGGGATTAGAGGCATGAGCCATCATGCCCAGCTCAGTTGCTTTATTTTAGAAGGGGCAATTTATTAGGCAAAATTCCATCACAGTTTTGAAAAATTGTACATTTCTCCCATTGATACCAATGTTGAATATATACATATCTATGTATACACACACACACATGTGTATACATATGTACACATATCTATGTATATACACACACATGTATATGTATGTACATATATCTATATATATACACACATACACACATGTTTATATGTATGTACACATATCTATGTATATATACACACATGCACATGTGTATATGTATGTACAATATGTATATATACATATACATACACACATATGTATATGCATGTACACATATCTATGCACATATACAAACATGCATACACACATGTGTATGTGTCTACACATAACTATGTATATATACACACATACATACCCACATGTGTATATGTATGTACACATATCTCTATACACACACATACACGTGTATATGTATGTATACATATCTATATATATACACACATCTGTGTATATACACACATGTGTATATGTATGTACACATATCTATATATACACACATACATGTGTATATGTATGTACACATATCTATGTATATACACACATACACATGTGTGTATGTTCATGTACATATATCTATGTGTGTATACACAAGTGTATGTGTATGTACACACGTGTATATGTATGTACACATATCTATATATACATGCATACACATGTGTATATGTATATATGTGTACATGCATATACACTTGTATATGTACACACACATCTATGTATACACACATACATACACACATGTATATGTATGCAGACACCTACGTATATACACATGCATACACACGTGTATATGTATGTATACATATCTATCTATATATATACACACATGTGTATATGTATGTACACATATCTATGTATATATACACACACATACATACACACCTTGAATGACCCTTATACTTCTTTGGTGACATACTAGTCCATTTATTTTTTCTATTGGGGGATTTTTTTCTTATTATTTATATATTGAGGAATGAATTCATTATCTATCATATATATTATAAATATTTCCCCCCTTTTAGTATATGTCTCTCCTTTTTGTTTACGGTAATGTTTTAGCTTTTTTTTTTTTTTTAAAGAAACAAGGTCTGAGTCTATTGCCGTGCTGGAGTGCAGTGGTGCAATCATAGCTCACTGCAACCTTGAATTCCTAGCCTCAAGCAATCTTTCTGCCACAGTCTTCCAAAGCTTTGGGATTATAGGTATGAGCCACTGTACCTGGCAATCTAAAAATGTTGACATAATATCAGACTTACAGGAAAGTTGTGAGATTAGTATAAAGAATTCTCAGATACACCTTATCCAGGTGTATTCATCTGTTACCCAAGACTGGGTAATTTATAAAAGAAAGAGGTTACACTGACTCACAGTTCCACATGGTTGGGGAGGCCTCACAATCATGGCAGAAGGCAAAGGAGGAGCAAAGTCACATCTTCCATGGCAGCAGGCAAGAGAGCATTTGCAGGGGAACTCCCATTTATAAAACCATCAGATCTCATGAGACTTATTCACTACCATGAGAACAGTATGGGGGAAACCACCCCCATGATTCAATTATCATCCCCTGGGCCTGCCATTGACACGTGGGGATTGTTACAATTCAAGGTGAGGACACAGCCAAACCATATTGCAGAGCCCTCAAATGTTAATATTTTATTGCATTTATCTTATTCTTTTCTGTTTCTCTATCTCTTTATATAATTTTTATTTGGATCATTTACAAATAAGTTGTAGACATGATACTATGGCATTAAAAAGTATCTGTGACTGGGTGTGGTGGCTCATGTCAGTAATCCCAACACTTTGGGAGGCTGAGGCAGGAGAAAGACTTGAGGCCAGGAGTTCAAGACCAGCCTGTGCAACATAGCAAGACTCCAAGATCCCATCTCTACAAAATTTTTTAAAGTTAAAAGAAAAAATAGCTATTACAGATGTTTAAAATAGACTTTTTTTTTTTTTGAGACAGAGTTTTGCTCTTGTTGCCCAGGCTGGAGTGCAATGGCACAATCTCGGCTCACCGCAACCTCCGCCTCCCGGGTTCAAGTGATTATCCTGCCTCAGCCTCTCGAGTAGCTGAGATCACAGGCATGTGCCGCAAAGCCTGGCTAATTTTTATAATTTTAGTAGAGACAGGGTTCCATCATGTTGGTCAGGCTGGTCTGACTCCCAACCTCAGGTAATCTGCTCGCCTCAGCCTCCCAAAGTGCTGAGATTACAGGTGTGAGCCACTACAGCCAGCCCTATGGTACACCTGTTGCAGTTAATGAACCAATATCAATACATTCTTATTAGCAGAAGTCCATTGTTTGTTCAAAGTTTCTTAGTTGTTATCTAATGTCCTCTTTCTGTGCCAGGATTCCATGCAGGGCACCACATATTTAGCTGCCATGCCTCCCCAGGCTCCTTTTGGCTGTGACAGTTTCTCAGACTTTCCTTGCTTTTTATAACCTTGACAGTTTTGAGGAGACTGGCCAGGCATATTGTAGAATGTCCCTGCTCTGGTCCGAATGTTTGTGTCCCCCAAAATTCATATGTTGAAACCTAATCCCCAGTGTAATGGTATTAGGAGGTGGGGCCTTTGGGAGGCGATTATGTCCATGAGGGTGGAGCCCTCATAAATGGGGTTAGTTCCCTTATAAGGGGCTGAAGGGACCAGAGTTCTCCGCCTTCATTCTTCCATATGAAGACACAGTAAGATGGCACCAATTATGAACCAGGACACAGACCCTTACTAGACACCAAATCAACCAGCACCTTGATCTTGGACTTCTCAGCCTCCATAACTGTGAGAAATAACATTTTTGTTTTATATTTCTCTTTTGTTTATAAGCTGCCGAGTTTACGGTATTTTGTTATAGAAGCCTGCATAAACTAGACAGTCCTTCTAACAGAATTTATCTGATATCTGTCTCATGATTTGACTGGAGTTACTGGTTTTTGAGAGGAAGATCACATGGGTAAAATTCCATTTTCATCACATCTTATCATGGGTAAATGCAGTCACATGATTTCTCACCATTGATGTTGACCTTGATCACCTTGCTGAGACGTACATAGCCTCATAAGGCCTACAGAAACAATCAGTGATGTTCAGGTCAAGTATTCTGAACAAAATTTGAAGGTTCGAGTCATCTTTGAATCATCATGAAGTCTACAACAGAAAACTGTGATATTCATTGCAATTCATGAACTCAAATACGTATGTCAATGGGAATTCTTTAAATGTAAGTTTAATTTGATATAGTATGAGAGCTGGGTGTGGTGGCAAACGCCTGTAGTCCCAGCTGCTTGGGAGGCTGATGTAAGAAGATCGCTTGAGCCTGGGAATCCAATGCTGCAGCACACCATGATGGTGTCTGTGAATAGCCATTGCATCTGACCAAGGCAACATAACGAGACTCCCATTTCAAAAAACAATACAAGTATGCGGTATGTTTTTGGTGATGCTGTGAACTAGAAATTAATGTGAGAACAGAGTCTTAAGATCTGTTCTTTAAAGCTTTCAGCATATTATTTGAATGGCAAAATTTTTTGCATGTATCCATACAGAGATGAGAACATCTATCTATATGTGTCCATATGTCAGACATAGTCCTTGATTTTCTAGAATTGTTTTGCAAAGGAACACATCTTCTCTAAAAATGATTTTGCTATCCAATAAAACTGATTCTTGTTTCCATTCACTGAATGAACCTTTTGAATGTTTGAACAGTTAAATTTCCCACATCCTACATTTGATCTTTTCCAGGAACCAATAAGAAAGCTTAGTAAAGTGAATCTGAATGATTTATTTGTACAGAAAGAATGAATTTCCTCTTAGTCATACATCCGACACCCACACGATACTTCATCATTTTCAGAAGAAATCTGATGCCCAATTAGTGTGTTTTAATTTAGCCAGTGGATTTTCCATCTGTCTCTAATGTGTATTCTGGAGGGTGGACTAGTATGGAGTTCAGTGGTTTGTTAGGTTGTGAGATAGGGTTAGTGGCTACGAAGAACATTTCACAGAAGCAGGATTTTATAGATTCTGAGTTTTTCCCCTTCTTTTTGTTAGTTACAGGATGAATGGGGACAGAGGAAGCAGATGCTATTTATTTTGTGATTACACAGAAATAGTTTAAAATGAGGAAAAACCTTCACAAACTAGATGATAGAGCAAATGGTTTTCCTGTCTAGTGAAATTTCTGGCAAATAGGTAAATGCTTCCTTAGTCTAGAATATAAAGCACAGACTTTAGTTAAGCATATTTTGCACAAATAACAAGTTCTCTTTTTAAAAGTTTTAGGTGGAGTGAGGTGGCTCATGCCTGTAATACCAGTATTTTGGGAGGCTGAGGCAGGCGGATCACATGAGGCCAGGAGTTGAGACTAGTGTGGCCAACATGGTGAAACCCCATCTCTACTAAAAATACAAAAATTAGCCAGGCGTGGTGGTGCACATATGTAGTCCCAGCTACTTGGGAGGCTGAGCAGGAGAATTGCTTGAACCCAGAAGGCGGAGGTTTCAGTGAGCCAAGACCACGCCACTGCACTCCAGCCTGGGTGACAGACACTGTCTCAAACAACAAACAAAAAAAGTTTTATCATTTTTGCAGACACACACACAATCTTGTCAAATTTTAAGACTTCCCTGTGTTGAGTGCATTCACCTACTAATATTGAAATTAATGATTAAACTCAACTCACCGAAAAATTTAAGAGTAAATAAGCCTAATATAAAATTGAAGTTTTCAGTAAGGGTGTTGATTCCTATTATAAAAATAGAGGAGATTCCAGTTGTAAGGGCTCCTGGACAAAAAATTCTGTTTTCCATTTTGTGGGATGGGTCTTTTCAGTCCATTTCCAACAGGTTTGCATTCTGTTTTCATGTCATGTTTTCTGACCTTCACTTGTTCTGTTTTCATAGACTTGAGCATGGTTCCAGATAGCTGACATGGTTCATGTTCTTTATTTCCCTAAGACTTAGACAACGTTCCCAGGCTTTCTCATCTCTAGCCGTTTTGTCACACTGTTGAGTGATGTCCATCCTTGGTGTTTTTTTGTTCGTTTGTTTGTTTGTTTTTTTGAGACGGAGTCTTGCTATGTTGCCCAGGCTGGAGTGCAGTGGTGTGATCTTGGTTCACTGCAACATCCACCTCCCGGGTTCAAGTGATTCTCCTGCCTTAGTCTCCTGAGTAGCTGGGAAACTACAGGCACGTGCCACCACGCCTGGGTAATTTTCGTATTTTTAGTAGATATGGGGTTTTGCCGTGTTGGCCCGGCTGGTCTCGAACTCCTGACCTCAGCTGATCCACACGCCTTGGCCTCCCCAAGTGCTGAGATTACAGGCATGAGCCACCGCACCCAGTCGGTGATCTCTTAACATCATGCTCGTTCTGTATGTAGACAACAAATTAGCATTTATGATCTAGATTTTCTGTTTTTCATGAAGGTATCAGACAATCTCAAATGTCTGTGGAGTGTTCAGCTTGAATAGGGAGGCGTAAATGTGTTTCTTTTGATAATTCTTAATTTTAGATGATTATGAATTCATTATTTTTAATGAGAGAAAGGTGATTGTATACCTGTAAAACTTTTCAACGTTGACCTTTGCTAAAACACAATTCCAATTGTGTTTAATCATGACTATTTAGATGTAATTGAACAAGCCCCAGGCACAGCAGTTTACGACTAAAACATTCAGCTCTTCCAGGAACAGGACCAGAAATTTCTCCATATGTCTGTAGACACTGAACTCCAGGATGTCTGTGAATATTTTCTGTGTTCCACTGTCCCCCCGAGTTTATTTCCCAGCCATGGAAAATGCCCATGAGAAAAAGTTGTGCAATTGCTAACTGTTAGTCACTTTATATTTCCTGTATTCCCTATTTAATTTCCCTGGTAGCTGGCAATAACATCTAGGATTTAAGTTGCTGAAGGGTATTTGGGAAAACCCACATAAATGTCTAAGATGAGGTTTGGCAAGCAATGAATCTTGGTGACATAACAATATTATAACTAGAGATTTCATCAAACAGAAGAGGCAGGAAATCCCTGACACGGCCAAACACCCACTTCAGCTCACTTGAGTCCGAGGACCATCGTTTGTTAAAAATGGATTTTACACAGTTTTTAATTTGGTGAGACTGCTGAAACAAAAATTTGGACCTGAATTTTAGATGGAATAAGATTTCTCTAAAAATGGGCATCTTAAGGGAATTTAGAAAAAAAGAAAAGAAAGGAGAGAAAAAAAGAACTTATGTAAAGTTCCCGTAAAGAGAGCAACAGCTGCTTATGGAAAAGCCCAGCCTTGCTCACCATGATGAGGCCTGAGTTTTGGCAAGGATACACTTAGCCTGACCAACTGACGGACTCAGCCTCCGCCGCCAGTGGGATGACGGATTTCCTACCCATGTTTTTCTCACACCCAAGAACCTAATGAACATAATTTTAAGTTTAAGGTAGCATTATCTATGGGCACATAAAAATAATTAGAAAGGACAAATAAGATGTAGTACCTGATAGCACAACAGGGTGACTCTAATCAATTGTAATTTAATTGTACATTTAAAAATAACTAACGAGTCCCTCCCCCGCCATCACCCTCAGCCTTCCCAACCCTTCCCTGCAAAAAAAGAAAAAAATAAATAACTAAAAGAGTATAATTGGATTGTTTGCAACACAAAGGATAAACGCTTGAGGTGATGGGTACCCCATTTACCCTGATGTGATTTTCACACACTGCATGCCCATACCAAAATTTTTCATATACCTCATAAATATATACACCTACTATGTACTCACAAAAATTAACAATTAAAACAAGACAGCAGTATCTAAATGGAGGTATGATAGTTATCTTTCCCACTGTGAATTCACTGGTCTGAATTTTATCCCATCCTAGATATTGTTTAATAGTTTGTAAGTTTTAACTCCTTTAAGGTACTTTTTGTTCATGTCTTGTTTTTATTGCAGTCTTGCTCCACACGTATGATCAGATTCTGTTCTAGAATTTAACTTTTTTTTGAAAGCAAGTTTATTAAGAGAGCAAAGGAATGGCTACTCCACAGGCAGAGCAACCTGTTAACTTTTTATTAGAGGGCATGCACACTTGAAAAGGAAATCCATGGTCCTGTTCTTCACTTTTCTCAATCTATGCCTGCCAATTCTATCACACTTGCTGTATCATCCTGGCTAGCTACTTTCTTTGTCAAATTCTTTGGTGTTTAATTCTATCATTTTGGTAGGTATTGAGGTCACTAATTACCATATTATGTCTATTTATTGCATTTCCACTATTTAAGATTTTTTTTTTAGACAGAGTCCTGCTCTGTCACCCAGGCTGTAGTGCAGTGACGTGATCTCGGCTCACTGCAACCTCCGCCTCCTGGGTTCAAGCGATTCTCCTGCCTCAGCCTCCCGAGTAGCTGGAATTACAGATGTCTGCCACTACACCCGGCTAATTTTTGTTATTTTTAGTAGAGACGGGGTTTCACCATTTGGTCAGGCTGGTCTTGAACTTCCAACCTTGTGATCCGCTCATCTTGGCCTCCCAAAGTGCTGGGATTACAGGTGTGAGCCACCTCGCCCAGCCAAGATATTTTTATTATATTAATTGGATCATGAATTGAGTGTTTGTTACATTTTTATTATTTATTGTTCTACCATTGTATGGCGATTTTATCTGCTAATGCTCCTTGCTATGGCATTGATTTAATCTCATACCACGGCGATCAGTTCTGCTCCTCTCCAGTTTGCACAGATACCTTATTTAGACTGAAGATCATCATCTAACTTCAAAGGTTGGCATCTGTTTGTGTTTTCACAACTCCAGTAGACAGCAGATAATTGGGTTTTGCTATATAGTGAGGTCTAGTCTATTTGTTCATAGTATTATATGTAACTTATCTTCACATTTACATCTTCAGAGTATAATTGGAGTCCAAACACTCCCTGGACTCCAGGTCTTGGATGTTTAATAGGTATCTGTATTAGACATTTCTTTTTCTTTTTTTTTTTTTTTTTTGGGAGACTGACTCTTGCTCTGTTGCCCAGGCTGGAGTGCAGTGGTGCGATCTCAGCTCACTGCAACCTCTGCCTCCCAGTTCAAGTGATTCTCCTGCCTCAGCCTCCCAAGTAGCTGGGATTACAGGCGTACACCCACCATGCCCAGCAATTTTTGTATTTTTAGTAGAGATGGGGTTTCACCATGTTGGCCAGATGGGTCTTGAACTCCTAAGCTCAGGTGATCCATCTGCCTCGGCCTTCCAAATTGCTGGGATTACAGGCATGAGCCACCGTGACATTTCTTATATTCATTTCTTAGGGATGCTTTAAGAATGCACCACAGGCCGGGCATGGTGGCTTATGCCTGTATTTCCAGCACTTTGGGAGGCTGAGGCAGGTGGATCACGAGGTCAGGAGTTCAAGACCAGCCTGGTCAACATGGTGAAACCCCCGTCTCTACTAAAAACACAAAAATTAGCCAGGCGTCGTGGCAGGCGCCTGTAGTCCCAGTTACTCAGGAGGCCGAGGCAGAAGAATCGCTTGAACCTGGGAGGTGGAGGTTGCAATGAGCCAAGATTGCGCCATTGCACTCCAGCCTGAGAGAAGGAGTGAGACTTGGTCTGAAAAATAATAATAATAATAATGTACCAGAAATTGGGTGGCTTTAAACAACAGAAATTTATTCTTTCACAGCTCTGGAGGCCTGAAGCCCAAGATCAGGTGTCACCAGGGCCGTGCTGCACTGTGGGTGGCATCCTTCCTGCTCTTCCTGGCTTCTGGCTGTGGCCGACAATCCTTGGTGTTCCTTGACGGGCAGCTGTGCCCCCAACCCGTGTCTCCATTTTCCCAGGATCCCTGTCATACTGGATGAAGGGCCCATCCTGCTCCAGAATGAGCTCATCTTTAAAAATTGCATCTGCGAGACCCTATTTCCAAATAAGGTTACCCTGTGCTGAGGGCTTGGGCTTCAGTGTATCTTTTTGAGGGATGCAGTTCAACCCCTAACAGCATCTCAAGCTTTGCATGTCAAAACAGAATTTCACATTTCTGTCCTGTAAACCTCCTTCTCCTTCAGTGTTTACCATTCCAGTAAATGGCGGCACCACCCACACGATTTCTTATGCCAGATGCCACCCAGGAGTCAACTTTGATTTCTCTTTTTGTGCCCACATCCCAAATCTAGTCCATCAGGGAGCCCCGTCAGCCCACCTTCCAAATGTCCTTCCAGCCTCACTGCTTTTCACCACTCCATGGCACTGACCCTAGCTAGTTAAAGCCACTGTCCCCATTTGCTTGGAATACTTAGTAACCTCCCATATAGTTTCCTTGCTTCTACACTGGCCAAGAATTTGCTCTTGGTTGTCCCCAGAGCAGCCAGAGAGGATCTTTCAAGAGCATGCCATTGCCCTGCTAAGAGCCTCCCACAGCTTCCCAGAACTGTCAGAACACAAACTAGCCTGCCTCGCACGGGCTCAGGGCGTTGCGTGGTTTCACCCTCACTGCATTTTCTTCTTCATTTTGCTGTAGCTGCTCCTGACTTTCTGTGTGTGTGGTTCTTCAAAAAAGTGTTTTAATTTTATTATTATTATTATTATTGAGATGGAGTCTCGCTCTGTTTCCCAGGCTGGAGTGCAGTGGTGCGATCTTGGCTCACTGCAACCTCCGCCTCCCGAGTTTAAGTGATTCTGCTGCTCCAGCCACCTGAGCAGCTGGGATTACAGGGGTGCGTCACCATGTCTGGCTAATTTTTGTATTTTTAGTGGAGACCAGGTTTCACCATGTTGCCCAGGCTGGTCTCAAACTCCCGACCTCAAGCGCTCCATCTGCCGTGGCCTCCCAAAGTGCTGGGATTACAGGTATGAGCCACCATGCCAGTCTTTATTTATTTATTTATTTATTTACTGGAGACGGAGTCTCGCTCTGTCCCCAGGCTGGAGTGCAGTGGCACAATCTCGGCTCACTTCAACCTTCACCTCCTAGATCCAAGCAATTCTCCTGCCTCAGCCTCCTACGTAGCTGGGACTATAGGTGCACACCGCCATGCCTGGCTAATTTTTTGTATTTTAGTAGAGATGGGGTTTCACCGTGTTGCTCAGGCTGGTCTTGAACTCCTGAGCTCAGATAATCCACCCGCCTCGGCCTACCAAAGTGCTACAATTACAGGCATGAGCCACCATGCCAGCCTTTATTTTATTATTATTTTTTTGAGATAGAGTCTTGCTCTGTTGCCCAGGCTGGAGGGCAGTTGTACGATCATGGCTCACTGTAGCCTTGACCTCCCAGGCTCAATCAATTCTTCCAACTCAGCCTCTGAAGCAGCTGGGACCATAGACGCATACCACCACAACTGGCTAATTTTTGATTTTTTTTTGTACATATGAGGTCTCACTATGTTGCCCAGGCTGGTCTTGAACTCCTGGGCTCAAGCAATTCTTCTGCTTTGGCCTCCCGGAGTGCTGGGATTACACGCACGAGCCTCAGCACCCAGCCCAAAAAAGTGTTTTAAATAGTTGATGGAGGTATAATTTACATGCCATAAGATCCACTTGTTTTAAATCCACAATTCAATGATTTTTAAATAAACTTGTAAAGTTGTGCAAATATCATATCATCACAATCCAGTTGGAGAACATTTCCATCACCCCAAAAGATCCCCCATGTCTGCATACATAATGAAATTTTTAACAGCGTTGTTGAAGTATCTTCTTGTGGTTTTTATAAAAGATATTTTCTGGCCGGGCGCCGTGGCTCATGCCTGTAATCCCAGCACTCTGGGAAGCCAAGGCGGGTGGATCACTAGGTCAGGAGTTTGAGACCAGCCTGGCCAACATGGTGAAACCCCGTATCTACTAAAAGTACAAAAAATTAGCCAGGTGTGGTGTCGTACACCTGCGGTCTCAGCTACTTGGCAGGCCGAGGCAGGAGAATCCCTTGAATCTGGGAGACAGAGGTTGCAGTGAACCGAGGTCAGGCCACTGCACTCCAGCCTGGGTGACAGAGTGGGACTCTGCATCAACAACAACAAAAAGGTATTTTCTGCCTTAGGACCTTAGTATTTGCCAGTCTCTTTGCCTCCAGTTTCTTATGGCTTACTTAGGCCCTTCAGCAATCTGCTCAAAACTTCCTTCTTCAAAGAAGCCTCTTCTGAGCACCCTATCTAAAATGGAAACTCTCAGCTGCTTACACTTATCCTGGTCTTACGTTTGTTTGTTTGGCGTTCCTTTCCCCAGAAAGGACCAAAGAGAGCAGGAACTTTGTCTCGCGTCTGATCATTACATCCCTAGAGTCTAGAACGGTGCCCAGTAAATATGTGGTTAGTCAGTGCAAGAATGAAGGTAATTGGAGCCTCATCAGTCTCCTTATCACTTTATTGCCAGTTCTTTGCTTCTTTTAATTCACTGTTTCTTTCTTTGAGTGAACGTCTTAGGGCTGCTTTAAGAATATATCACAAATTGGGTGGTTATTTTGACTTTCATGTCGGGTTTTCAGTATGTCTACTTTTGATTTATTTCACTTGCCTAAACCTCCATCTTCCTTTCAGGAAAGAAATTTGGTTCATTTTAATTCTCTTTCTTCTCCAAATCGTGGTTAAGCAGTCTAACCTTCTTTTTGAAATTTTACGCACGTTTTGTAGTTTTTAGACTCTCTTTACTGATTGCTAGCTGCTATCACTGGCTTTGCTTTTTGTTGACTTGATTTATTTATCTGTCTGCTTTCACATGCTTTAAGCTGCCTGTTTTATCCTGATTGTGATCAAAGCTGTCACTGGGGTTTATTGATTTTTTCTGTTCTCTCTCTCTCTTTTTTTTTTTTACATTTCTACAACATAAAATTTGTATGTACTCACTAGTCTTTTTTTTTTTTGGGGTCTTACTCTGTCACCCAGGCTGGAGTGCAGTGACAAGATCTCAGCTTCTTGGGCTCAAGTGATCCTCCCATCTCAGCCTCCAAAGTAGCTCTGACCACTGGCATGCCACCATACCTGACTAACTTTTGTGTTGTTGGTAGAGAAGATGTTTTGCTATGTCATTGCCCAGGCTGGTCTCAAACTCCTGAGCTCAAGCAATTCACCTGCCTCAGCCTCCCAAAGTGCTGGGTCTACAGGTGTGAGCCATCATGCCTGGCCCGTAGTCACTAGTCTTTACTGATTATTTCACCTTCTAATTCTGAAAATGGTCTCCATTCACCTTTGAGAAATGTTAGCCTGTAGCTGTGGGACTAGTAACCTTTCTCTTAGCTCTGAGGTCAAATCACTTTTATTTTTTATTTGAACATGTTTTCTTTTTTTTTGTTTTGGTTTGACAACTTAAGAAATGGATGTCTGAATGTTGAGAGACTTGGCTTCTGTTTGTTTTCTTTTGTTCTCGTTTTTAAGAGTGTTCCTGAGAAAAATCCTATGCAGCCGAATAATGATACTAGGATTTCACTGAGAAATTTTTAATTTTAATTTTAGGAAATTTACTTTTACTGGCTGGGTGCGGTGGCTCGTGCCTGTAATCCAAGCACTTTGGGAGGCTGAGGCAGGCAGATCACTTGAGATCAGGAGTTCAAGACCAGCCTGATCAACATGGCGAAACCTCGTTTCTACTAAAGATACAAAAATCAGCTGGGTGCAGTGGCAGGTGCCTGTCGTCCCAGCTACTCGGGAGACTGAGGCAGGAGAATCACTTAAACCCAGGAGATGGAGGTTACAATGAGCTGAGATTGCACCACTGCATTCCAGCCTAGGTGACAGAGTGAGACTTCATCTAAAGAAAGAAAGAAAGAAAATTTACTTTTACTTCTTTAGTAAAAGAGGTAATTAGATTGCTGATCTTTCCTGATTACTCTGGTACATTTGTTTAACACAAATGGACTTCTTGGATTCATTCTCTAAGTCTTGAATATCTCTTGCTTTGTTATAATGGATTTGTTTAATTTACAGGAGAGGGGTTTGCGATATATTAAGCATAATTAATCCTTTGCTCTCGGCATCTATTTTGCCATGTTCAGCTTTTGTTGGGGTACAATTAAAAATTATTTACAGGTTTAGCAGGGTGGTTTTTCTTTTTCTTTTCCTTTTTTTGTTTTTTTGAGATGTGTCCATCTCGCTCTGTCACCTCCCAGATTCAAGAGATTCTCATGCCTCAGCCTTCAGAGTAGCTGGGACTACAGGGATGTGTCACCACGCCTGGCTAATTTTTGCATTTTTAGTAGAGATAGGGTTTTACCATGTTGGCCAGGCTGGTCTCAAACTCTAAACCTCAAGTGATCCACCTGCCTCGGCCTCCCAAAGTGCTGGGATTACAGGTGTGAGACACCGTGCCCAAACTCTTTTTCTTTTTCTTTTCTTTCTTCTCTTCCTTTTTTTTTTTTTTTTTTTTTTTTAGACAGGGTCTCGCTGTCACCCAGGCTGGAGTGCAGTGGTGTCATCACAGCTCACTACAGCCTTGGCCTCCTGGGCTCAAGCAATCCTCCCACCTCAGCCTCTCTAGTAGCTGGGACTACAGGCACACACCAGCAATTTTACTGTTCTATGTATCTTCTGTTCTTTCTGGCTTGCTCTTACACTTGTAATGCATTTATTCATTCCACAAATATGGATTAAAAGCCTGTTCCATTCCAGGTACTTTTTTGGGTACTGAGGCTACATCATTGAGCAAATGAAGTTCCTGCTTTTAGGGCATTTACATTCTAGAGACAGGTAATACGTCTATTTATACACAGGACAGTAAGTAGAGAGATAGTTAAGGGAAAAAGGTGTTGTTAAGTTAGAGGACAGAGTGGGGCTAAAGGGGCTATTTTATTTTATTTATTTTTTTGAGATGGTGTCTCGTTCTGTCACCAGGACTCGAGTGCAGTAGCGCGATCTTGGCTCACTGCAGCTTCTGCCTCCCAGGTTCAGCCGTTCTTCTACCTCAGCCTCCCGGGTAGCTGGGACTACAGAGACACGTCACCATGCCTGGTTAATTTTTGTGTTTTTAGTAGAGACAGGTTTTCACCCTGTTGGCCAGGCTGGTCTTGAACTCCTGATTTCAAGTAATCTGTCCACCTCGGCCTCCCAAAATGCTGGGATTACAGGAGTGAGTCACTGCGCCCTGCCTGTGAAGGGAGGATTTTAGATGGGATGGTTGCTGATAAGGGCTATTGAGCAGAGATCTGAATCAGGGTGAACGGTGAGAAGACAGACTTGGGGAAGAGGGTTTGAGGCCATGCAAAGGGCCTGAGGCAAGAGAGTGCTTCACTTGTTTAAGTCGAGCAAGGCTGGCCTTAGAGTGAGTGCAAGTGGTAGGAGATGCAATCAGAGGTGGCCCCTGTCAAGCCGCTGTCCCCTTGATTGCCATTTGCCGGCCACCTGGCCTCCTCATGTTCCTGGAGCACACCTGTCCTTGCTGCGCTGTGCCCTTTCTCCTTCTGTTTTCTAGAGCATCAGCGTTCCTTCCTTGGCAATTCTCATGGGTGCCTTCTCATTCTGTCTTTTAGAGAAGTACATTTGTTTCCATCTTTTTATTGAAGGAAAATCTGTGCTATTTTAATTATTGTTATGTACTGAAAACTCAGCAGTGTACATTTAACACAGTTTGGTGGCAAGTTCTTTAGCTGGCAAATGGCAATCAAGGGGACAATGGCTTAACAGGGTCCACCTCTGATTAGGTCTCCTGCCACTCACCCTCACTCTAAGGCCAGCCTTGCTCGACTTAAGTGAGTGAAGCATTCTCTTGCCTCAGGCCCTTTGCATGGCCTCAAACCCTCTTCCCCAAGTCCGTCTTCTTGTTGTTCACCCTGATTCAGATCTCTGCTAGACAGACCCTTTTTGAGATTGGCAATGCGGGCCGCAGACTTGGGACCCAGGACATTGCCTCCCCAGTGACAGTGGATCTCATCGCGTTTGTCTTTGTAATTGGTCCTGATGACTTCCACCAATTTAGCCAAAGCAACTTTGTCTTCCGAGTTAACCCATGTGAAGGTGACAGTGGTGCAGGTCTCCCCGTGGACTAGACTGCCCAGTCTTGCCTTTTCCTTTTCTATTTTTGAGACAGAGTTTCACTCTTGCTGCCCAGGCTGGAGTGCAGTGACACGATCTCAGCTCACTGCAACCTCTGCCTCCTGGGTTCAAGTGATTCTTCTGCCTCAGCCTCCTGAGTAGCTGGGATGACAGGCATGTGCCACCACACCCAGCTAATTTTGTATTTTTAGTAGAGACGGGGTTTCTCCATGTTGGTCAGGCTGGCCTCCAACTCCTGACCTCAGATGATCTGCCCACCTCAGCCTCCCAAAGTGCTGGGATTACAGGTGTGAGCCACCACACCCGGCCTGCCTTCCCCTTGATAGTGCAGTAAGGGACACTATTTTACAACACCGGGCAGGCAGGATGACAGCCAGCTCGAGGGGATCCACGTCATGTGCAGTGATTGCCAGCTGAGCCTTTTATTCTCCACGAAGGTGGTGACGGTGTTAACTCCTGCTTGAAGGACAGGTGGTCTCTTGGTGGGGACGTCCCCTTTGCCAGCAGCTTTCTTCTCAGCCTGGAGCCAACAGCCTCGCTTCTTCTCTTGCCTTGTCTCTGGTCTGTACTTGTAGGCCAGCTTAAGCAGCTTCGTCACTGTTTGGCAGTCCAGGGCCTGGGTGAGCTGGTTCATCGCGGGAAACACCTTCAGCCTCTTTTTTTTTTTTTTTTTTTTTGAGGCAAAGTTTCACTCTGTCGCCCAGGCTGGAGTGCAGTCCATGCAATCTCAGCTCCCTGCAACCTCTGCCTCCTACGTTCAAGCAGTTCTCTGCCTCAGCCTCCCAAGTAGCCGGAACTACAGGCGCCTGCCAACACGCCTGGCTAATTTTTGTATTTTTAGTAGGGATGGGGTTTTGCCATATTGGCCAGGCTGGTCTTGAACTCCTGACGTTGTGGTCTGCCTGCCTTGGCCTCCCAAAGTGCTGGGATTACAGGCATGAGCCATCACGCCCAGCTCACTTTCAGCCTCTTGTGGAGGGTTGCTCTCTGCCACTGCAACCTGAAACGTTGGGGCCATTTTAGAAAGCAGGTGAGGTCCCTTTGGGCTGGATGTCCTGTCCAATGCCAAAATTCTTAGGCCTTTTCTAAAACAGGGGATTCAGCACTTTCTTAGCCTCCTGCTTCTTCACGACAGCAGGGGCCAGAGCCAGCTTCTTCCCGTCGGCCTTCTTTCTTTTCGGCGTCCTGGACAGTGGGAGGAGAGATTGTTTACTTCTTTGTTGACTTGCCCTTACACACCGACTGGCATATAAGTACCATGTGGGTCGCGACCATGTCTGTTTGATTACTGTGTACTCCCAGGATTTATTACAGCACAGGACTCAGCAGACTCTGACAAATGTTTGTTAAGTAAGTGAACAAAGATAAACTTCTCGGCCAGGTGCGGTGGCTCACACCTGTAATCCCAGCACTTTGGGAGACCGAGGTGGGTGGATCACCTGAGGCCAGGAGTCCGAGACTAGCCTGACCAACATGATGAAACCCCGTCTCTACTAAAAATATAAAAATTAGCTGGGCGTGGTGGCTCATGCCTGTAATCGCAGCACTTTGGGAGGCAGACGTGGGCAGATCACCTGAGGTCAAGACCAGCCTCGCCAACATGGTAAAACCCCGTCTCTACTAAAACTATAAAAATTAGCCAGGCGTGGTGGTAGGCTCCTGTAATCCCAGTCACTCAGAAGGCTGAGGCAGGAGAATCACTTGAACCCAGGAGGTGGAGGTTGCAGTGAGCTGAGATTGTGCCACTGCACTCCAGTTTGGGAGACAAGAGTAAAACTCTATCTCAGAAAGTAAATAAAAATAAAAAAAACAAAGATGATCTTGTATTGGTGGGTGTGTTTCCCTAAGTAGTTTAATTCACTTTATAAAAATATGCCCCTCTTTTACTGGGAAGAGAGAACGAGGAGAAGAAAAGAAAACACAACCAGATATGTCCCCACTTCTCATCTTAGCTCCATCTCCCATGCTTATTACCAAATAAACAGATCGTATTCCTGGGATTCCCCTATTTGACATTTTTCTGTTCTCATGACCTTCACGTCTATCCCATATGAACACTGAGGGCCTGGGATTTCTGCTACCACATGGATCGAGCTCTTACCCAACATATTTTCCCATTGCTTCTGGGTTTTCTTTTCACATAGTCTTCATAACGTTTACCTTATAAGGCATATACATATTTCTTTCTTTCTTTTTTTGAGACAGGGTCTTGTTCTGTCACCCAGGCTGGAGTGCAGTGGTGTAATCACAGCTCACTGCAGCCTTGACTTCCCAGCCTCAAGCAATCCTTCCACGTCAGTCTTCTGAGTAGCTGGGACCACAGGCATGAGCCACCATGCCTGGCTAATTTTTAAATTTCTTTTTGTAGAGACAGGTTCTCACTATGTTGCTTGGGTTGATCTTGAACTCCTGGGCTCAAGTGATCTTCCCACCTCGGCCTCCCAAAGTATTAGGATTAGAAATGTGAGCCACCACACCTGGCCCAGACCTTGTCTTTCCGTCCTGACTTCTTGTTAAGTGACGACAATGTGCTCCTTTTCCATCCTGCCACAGTAGGTGGGTTTCTTTTCTTTTTCTTTTTAGAGACAGGAGTCTTGCTTTGTCACTCAGACTGGTCTCAAACTCCTGGCTTCAGACAATCCTCTTACCTCAACCTCCCAAAGTGTTGGAATTACAAGGGTGAGACCCTGCACCTAGCCAAGTAGATGGGTCTCTATTCCATGCTGTTGAATGCAATTTCTAATTAATTAGAGGAGGTGAGATTTGATCAGGGCTTTGAAGGATGTAAGTAGCAACAAACTGGGAGAAGGGGGCCAAAGAGAGTAATTCCTAGAAGCTCTGTTTAGGTTTAGGGCTTCTGAATAACAGAGATTCATCATCTGAGTTGCTGAATTAGACTAGGACTTCTTAAATACTAATATTTGTCTTGAGAATGAACCTACAAGAAGAAAAAGGCCTCATAAAAATAGTAGTAGCAGCAGCAGTAGTAGTACTAGTAATAGCAGGCTGGGCGTGGTGGCTCACACCTGTAATAGCACTTCGGGAGGTCGAGGCTGGAGAATCGATTAAACCCAGGAATTCAAGACCAACCTGGGGCCAGGCGCGGGGGCTCACACCTGTAATCCCAGCACTTAGGGAGGCCGAGATGAGTGGATCACCTGAGGTCAGGAGTTTGAGACCAGCTTGGCAAACATGGCAAAACGCTGTCTCTACAAAAAGTTCAAAAAAGTAGCTGGGCATGGTGGTGGGCACCTGTAATCCCAGCTGCTTGGGAGGCTGAGACAGAATTGCTTGAACCTGGGAGGCGGAGGTTGCAGTAAGCCAAGATCGTGTCATTGCGCTCCAGCCTAGATGACAGAGCAAGACTCTGTCTCAAACTAATAACAATAACTAACACTTCCAGTGTAATAAGCTCTGTTCTAAAGGACTTACATGTGTTACCTCCTTCAGTCCCCACAGCTACTCTTTGAGGAAGGGTAGCTCCCATTTTATGGTTGAGGAAACAGGAGCAAAGAGAGGTCAAGCAACTTGCCCGAGGCTGCACAGCTAGGAAATGGACGAGCCAAGATCTGAGCCCAGGCAGTGTGGCCTGCGCCTGAGCTCATGAGTTCATGCCAGGCAGAGTTTGACTAAAACCTCGGACTCACTCCTGTCTCCTTTCCTTCAATGACTAAGAGGATTCCTGAGATGGATGTGCAAACATGAAGTGTTGACTGTTCTTCCATGAGAATGTACTTCTGGGTTCTACTCCTCAGCTGCTGCTGCTAAGGTCGTTTGGGAACACCCTTACGCAGGTTCTCTTTGTTGTTTTTAGGATCCTTACTGAGTTAATTTTCCCCTCATTTTATGAGACATAGAGGTTCTTGCTATATCTTATACCCCACCCCAAATTCTACTTATTTACACTGAGCTGTGATAAAAATAATGATCCCAAGTACATGCAGCGTTTCTTCCAGCCTCTAGACCCTGGCTTTGTCTTCCACTGCTCCTTCTCGGATGCTCCTCCAAGAACCAGAATCCGACCCTTTACATCCACATCAGGACAAACTCACAGAGCTGTTTGCAACCTACTAGTTTAGAACTAGTTCAGAATCTGCTTGTTGTGGTTTGTGAGAAGATAAGCACAGAAATTGAAAGTAAATGAGCGTAAGAGGCTTTTTAGCAATCTAGCATTACCCCCAACATCCAAGCCTAAGATCAGAGAATTCGTCTTGACAGGGTGTGGTCCCCTTTGGATGCTGTTGAGCTCTTGATGAGTTGCCTGCTGCATGAGCTGTGTTAAAGTCATGGGCAATAGGACTGATTTTTGGTTCCTGAAGGGGTGGAAATTAAAACAAAAAGCAAACCAAACAAAGTAAAACAAAACAAGTGACCTTTTATTACAGATAGTTTGAGAGTCACTGCTCTAACCCATATCAAATTTTTCCACTTGTGAAACACCGTAGTATTTCAGTCTCCATCACATAATCTAGGACTGGCCCATACAGGTTCATTTCTGTTGAGATGGAGTCTAACTCTGTGGCCCAAGCTGGAGTGTAGTGGTGCCATGTCGGCTCACTGCAGTCTCCACCTCCTGCCTCCCTGGGTTCAAGTGATTCTCCTGCCTCAGCCTCTTGAGTAGTTGGGACTACAGGCATGCCCCTGGCTAATTTTTTTTGGTATTTTAAGACAGAGTTTCACCATGTTGGCCATGCTGGTCTCAAACCCCTGGCCTCCAGTAATCCACCCACTTCGGCCACCCAGAGTGTTGGGATTACAGACGTAAGCCACTGCACCCAGCCTGGACCATACAGTTTTTATTTATTTTATTCTGTTTTTACTTCATAGAGATGGGGGTCTTGCTATGTTGCCCAGGCTGGTCTCAAACTCCTGTCCTCAAGTAATCCTTCCTCCTGAGCCTCCTAAAGTGCTGGGACCACAGGAGAGTGCCACCATGCCTAGCTAATTAAAACATGTTTATTGGTTTTTTTTTTTTTTTTGAGATAGAGTCTCGCTCTGTAGCCCAGGCTGGAGTGCAGTGGCATGATCTCGGCTCACTGCAACCTCCGCCTCCTGGTCCTGGTTCACGCAATTCTCCCACCTCCGCCTCCCTAGTAGCTGGGATTACAGGCACGAGCCACCATGCCCAGCTAATTTTTGTATTTTTTAGTAGAGATGGGGTTTCACCACGTTGGCCAGTCTAGTCTTGAACTCCAGACCTCATGATCTGCCTGCCTCAGCCTCCCAAATTGCTGGGATTACAGGCTTGAGCCACCATGCCCGGCTGCTAAAATTTTTTTTATGAGACAGCGTCTCATTATGTTGCCCTGGTTGTTCTCCAACTCCGAGGCTCAACTGATCTTCATGTCTCAGCCTCCCAAAGTGCTGGGATTACAGGCGCGGTGCCACTGTGCCTGGCTCAGAGATACGTTCTTAAAACCTCATTCTAATTGCTTCATCTATGGAGGTCTCATCTCTTTGTTTGTATTCAGGACCCATGAGTTGGCATGCAAGGATTTTTGTTTCTGTTTTTGCCGTGATTCAAATCAAGAGATGAGATGGGAGCCTAGGCAACTGTCTCTACAAAAAAACCTCAAAAGTTGGTGGTGTGTCATGGCAGATGCCTGTGATCCCAGCTACTTGGGAGGCTGAGGCACGAGGATTGCTTGAGCCCAGGAAGTCAAGGCTGCAGTGAGCCATGATGGCGCCACAGCATTCCAGCCTAACTCAAAAAAAAAAAAAAAGTAGAGTTGGAAAGAAAGCAGAGTCAGTTTTGCCTCACTTGGTGGTAAAAGGGGAAAAAAAGTCTTGAAACATTTCTTTATTTATTAGAACCACAAAGCCAAGATTGTAGTGACTGTTTATTGGAGGCTATTGTGTGCTAGGCATTGTGCATTTACATATAATATTTCATTTAACCTTTATACCATCTCTTAAAAGTAGTTATAATTATCACCATTTTGCAGATGAAGAAAATGAGTGTCAGAGAGGTTAGGTAACTGGCCCGAGGTCACACAGCTACTAAGTGGTGGCAGTCTGTCTGACTTGGAAGCCCATGGACTTTTGCTTATTCCCATTATTGCTTGGTGACACCAGTTATTGCTAAAAGGGAATGTTACTGGATTTAGACAATATGTGTTCTCTGTCATTTTTCTAAAACAGCCTTGTCATTGTTTCAGGGGCTTCTATTTCCATTAAAGCCTTTCCTTTAGATACTTAGGATGGTGCAGGAGTTACAGCTCGGTCTATGCTATCCAGCAAATTGCAATTCCAGCTTTTTCTTTCCATCTCTTGGGAGAAGACAGAGACAAAGCCTTCTTCTCTGGCTCTAATTCAGCCTCATCGCCCGGGAGGTCGGGGCCTGCAGTTTTAGGAGAGATCTGTGTTCTGTCTTTGAGGACGGCAGATTCGCTGCAGGACTCTCTGGACTGCTGTCAGCACCGTGACCAGGATGCGGTTTTCAGATGCTGCTTTCTGATTCTTTGAGGCTATTTTAAAAAAATATATTTTATTTATTTATTTATTTGAGGCAAAGTTCTGCGCTTATTGCTCAGGCTGGAGTGCAATGGCGCAATCTCAACTCACTGCAACCTCCACCTCCCGAGTTCAAGCAATTCTCCTGCCTCGGCCTCCCTAATAGCTGGGATTATAGGATGTACCACCAAGCCTGACTTTTTTTTTTTTCTTTGTATTTTTAGTAGAGATGGGGTTTCTCCATGTTGGTCAGGCTAGTCTCGAACTCACAACCTCAGGTCATCCACCCACCTCGACCTCCAAAGGTGGTCAAGCCACTGTACCCGGCCACTTTTAGTAGTTTTCAAAGGCTTTTACTGTTTAATTAAAAATATGTTTATTAGTTCATATATGTATATTTTTAAACGGAATCTTGCTGTGTCACCCAGGCTGGAGTGCAGTGGTGCAATCTCAGCTCACTGCAACCTCTGCCTTGGCTGTTCAAGTGATCCTCTGCATCCGCCTCCTGAGTAGCTGGGACTACAGGCTTACACCTATAATCTCAGCACTTTGGGAGGCCGAGGCAGGTGGATCACTTGAAGTCAGGAGTTTGCAACCAGCCTGGCCAACATAGCAAAACCCTGTCTCTACTAAAAATACAAAGATTAGCCAGATGTGGTAGCAGGCACCTGTCATTCCAGCTACTGGGCAGGCTGAGGCAGGAGAATCGCTTGAGCCCAGGGGGTGGAGGTTGCATCGAGCCAAGATCATGCCACCGTACTCCAGCCTAGGCGACAGAGTGAGACACCGTCTTGAGAAACAAAACAAAACAAAACAAACAAACAAAAAACAAGATTCCAGAATTGTCTCCATTCAATGAGTTCTTTGGTTTTTTTTTTTTTTTACAAATTCAAAGGAAAATGAGTATGCAAAGGTGGAGAAGCAAGTTCTCTGTTTTTCATCTTTTGCTTCCTTTGAGGTGACCTAGCAATTAAAAGAGAAATCAGAATAACTGTGGTTCAGGATGTTATTATTAGGAAGGGGAATGTCAGGAGGGAAAAAATGTAGACGCCCCTCTTAGGAACTTAGGTGGTCTTATGAAAAGTAGTTTACTTACCATGTGTATGAGTCTGTTTTCACACTGCTGATAAAGACATACCCAAGACTGGGCAATTTACAAAAGAAAGAGGTTTAATTGGACTTACAATTCCACATGGCTGGGGAAACCTCACAATCATGGCGGAAGGCAAGGAGGAGCAAGTCACATCTTACATGGATGGTGGCAGGCAAAGAGAGAGAGCTCATGCAGGGGAACTCTTTTTAAAACCATCAGATCTTGTGAGACTTGTTCACTACTATGAAAACAGCATGGGAAAGACTTGCCCTCATGATTCAATTGCCTTTGATAACACGTGGGAATTCAAGATGAGCTCTGGATGGGGACAGAGCCAATCCATAATACCGTAGTACCACTAAAATATAGGTGTATGTGTGTAAGTAGTTTTTCTTTAGGCAATTATCTCTGTCACACAGTTACTGCTCTACTGTTCTTTTTTGTTGTCCAGGCTGGAGTGCAATGGTGTGATCTCGGCTTACCACAACCTCTGCCTCCTGGGTTCAAGTGATTCTCCTGCCTCAGCCTCCCAAGTAGCTGGGACTACAGGCATGTGCCACCACACCCATCTAATTTTGTATTTTTAGTAAGAGATGGGGTTTCTCCATTTGGTCAGGCTGGTCTGAAACTCCAGACCTCATGTGATCTGCCTGCCTCAGCCTCCCAGTGCTGGGATTACAGGTGTGAGCCACCGCGCCTGGACTATTACTGTTCCTTTAATTCCTCAGATCTAATTGGGGATCAAAGCCTTGAGTTCTAGCTGCTAAATGACTCTTCATCCATCCCTTCCCTGCCTGCATCTGGACTTTTAACCAGTCTTCTTGATTCCAAGATCTTCCATTCTCCAGTCCACCTTTCACACCGCCACCTGGGTGATGGCTGTTTTGAAAACAGTACCTGACCATGTTACGCTGCCACTTAAAATCCTCTCATCTTTATTTCTCACAGAATAAAACAAAAGACAACATAAGACTCAGGCACAAAATAAAGACAAGGTCAGACACGGAGCCCTTGCCTCTTAAACCCTTGCCCATCATTCCTTCTGCATTTGCAGGTGTTCTAGCCTCAGGGACAAACCATGGTCTGTCTTTTCGGTTAAATTTTACTCTCGGCCTACAATGTTGTTCACCAACTGGTGCGATCCCGGCTCACTGCAACCTCCACCTTCCAGGCTCAAGTGATTCTTGTGCCTCAGCCTCCCAAGTAACTGGGATTATAGATGTGCACCACTACAGCCAGCTAATTTTTGTATTTTTAGTAGAGATGGGGTTTCACCACATTGGCCAGGCTGGTCTTGCACTCATGACCTCAAGTGATCCGCCTGCCTCAGCCTCCAAAGTGTTGGAATTACAGGCATGAGCCACCACGCATGGCCCCTCTCCTGATTCTAGTAAACAAAAACTCCCAATGTATTCTAAATATTAATCTAGGTTACATGAGGTTTTTTTTTTTTTTTTTTTGGAGATGGGGTCTCACCCTGTTGCCCAGGTTGGAGTGCAAGGGTGCAATCTCGGCTCGCTGCAACCTCTGCTTCCCGGGTTCAAGCTATTCTCCTGCCTCAGCCTCCCAAGTAGCTGAGATTACAGGTATGTGTCACCACACCTGGCTAATTTTTTGTATCTTTAGTAGAGATAGGGTTTCACCATGTTGGCCAGGCTGATGATCTCAAACTCCTGACCTTGTGATCCACCTGCCTTAGCCTCCCAAAGTGCTGGGATTACAGGTATGAGCCACCATGCCTGGCCCACATGATTTTTAATTATTATATTTGTATCCAATTATTGCATTTTAAAAACAAGGTTGAACAGTGGTGGAGGCCTCTGGCTCTGAATGCTGACTGCCTGGATTCCAGTTCTTGCTTTGGCACTTCCTGTCTGGGTTATGTGGGCAAATTACTTAAGCTGTCTGTACTTCAGCATGCCATCTGTCAAATGGGGATAATAATAGGGCCCACTTCATAGGGCTAAAGATTTAGTGAATCAATATATGTAAACCCCTGAGCTGTGACAATAAATAATACTGAGCACTTTATTCATCCCATGAAGAAGCCATTATGTAAATTGCATCAATTTTATTTGACAAATTTTATTTTAAAATATTTTATTTAAATTATTGCTATATTCATCTGTGAAACAAATAATTGCATAATGTAAAATCAGTTGTAACAAATTGCTAGTTATCCATAGTGATTTTCCTCAGGAAAACGAAAAACTTCAAACAAAGGAATTTTATATTCTTTTTCTTTTTTGAGATGGAGTCTTGCTCTGCTGCCCAGGCTGGAGTGCAGTGGCACAATCTCGACTCAGTGCAACCTCTGCCTCCTAGGGTCAAGTGATTCTCCTGCCTCAGCCTCTCCAGTAGCTGGGATTACAGGCACCACCACGCCCGGCTAATTTTGTATTCTCAGTAGAGACGGAGTTTCACTATGTTGGTCAGGCTGGTCTCGAACTCCTGACCTCAGGTGATCCCCGTCCTCGGCCTCTCAAAGTGCTGGGATTACAGGTGTGAGCCACCATGCCTGGCCTCATTACAAGATTTTTAATAGCCAAAACTTTATATATTTAATAAGTTTTAATTACATGTATCAAGCATGATTAAGAAGAATCACAAGACCTTAAACTCCAGACAGTGAAACTTCTTATTATTATTTAACTTTTATTTTAGGTTCAAGGGATACGTGTTGAGGTTTGTAACCTGGGTAAATTGTGTGTTGCTGAGGCTTGGTGTACAAGTGATCCCATCGCCCGGGTAGTGTGTATAGTACTGGAGAGGTAGTTTTTGAACCCTCGCTCCTCTTCCATCCTCCTCCCTCTGGTAGTCCTGGGTCTATTGTTCCCATTTTTATGTCTGTGTGTCCTCGATATTTAGCTCCCACCTGAAGCAAGAACATGGAGTCTTTGATTTTCTGTTCCTTCAATGATTTGCTTAGGAAATGGCCTCCAACTGCATCCATGTTGCTTCAAAGGACATCACTTAATTCTTTTTCATGGCTGTATAGTATTCCACAGTGTATATGTACCACATTTTCTGTATCCAGTCAACTGTTGATGGGCATCTAGGTTGATTCCATATCTTTGCTATTGTGAATAGTGCTGCAATGAACATATGAGTGCATGTGTCTCTTTCGTAGAATGATTTATTTTCCTTTGGGTATATACCCAGTAGCAGGATTGCTGAATCAAATGGTAGTTCTGTTTTAAGTTCTTTGAGAAATCACCAAACTGCTTTCCATGGTGGCTGAACTAATTTACATTCACACCAACAGCATATAAACATTCCCTTATCTCTGCAACCTTGCCAACATCTGTTATTCTTTGTCTTTTGATGTATATATATATATATTATTTTTTTTCTTTTCTTTTTTTTGAGACAGAGTCTTTCTCTGTCACTCATGCTGGAGTGCAGTGGTGCAGTCATGGCTCACTGCAGCCTAAAACTCCTGGGCTCAAGCTATGTATATATTTTTATATATATACAGGTGAAAAAAATGTGTGTGTGTACACACATATAGGCTATTTGAATTTAAAATATATGAATATATATATATATATATATATACACACACATATATACATATTTTAAATTCAAAAATCCTTGATGGTGTTTGAAGGTAGACTCCTGAGGACTCTAGGGAAGGAAGGGGTTAAACAAGGCACTGGGCAAGCGGGGCAGACTTCTCATTAGGAAATCTGGTATTTCAGGTTGGACTGGACTTTGGAGATGGCTGCTCCTTTGTTCAAGAGAAAAAATGTTTTAGATCTGGCTGCGCTCTCAGATGTGACTTGTACAAAATGAATTCTAGACTTTTCTAGCATCAAAAAAGTGAAGCAGGGGCCTTGCAGTGACTTGAACAGACTTTATCCTGGGAATCCCAGACAGAAGCCGCCCCAATTCCCTAAAATATGCACAATTACGGCTGTGGCACCCGACCCTAGGAAGGCGCAGCCCCACAGCGAATCCGTGCAGACTGGAAATAAGCTTCAAAACTTGGAGATAGATTCGCCAAACCTTTGGCTGTCCATCTATTTTTGTACACAGAGCCATATATTTACTGTGAGATTACTGTGAGATTTCACATTTTCTGAGATAAATTCTTAAGTAACAGTGATATTGATATTGACATTGCCAGCTTTACTTTCACATGATTTTGTTTTCCTACTTTCCATATTTATTTATGTTTCTCCAATGACCAGTACCTACCCTGTAGATTCCCTGTTGCAGCATTTTTTTTTTTAGTTGCTTCATTTAACCTGTGACTAATTGGTTAAAGAAAAACAACATGTACTCCTAGTATTTATAGGTACATTTCGTTCCGGGCCAGATAAAAAGGAGTAAATTGCGCTGTTCATTCCTGTCATTTTTTGTCCCTCCCTTTCCTTCAAAATTATAAACAAAGTTCACATTGGAAAGTTCTTAATTACTTAATAGTGTCCCGAGTGTTTATTTAGGTTTATTTTTTTTTATTTATTTTTTGAGATGGAGTCCCACTCTGTCACCCAGGCTGGAGTTCAGTGGAGTGATCTCAGCTCACTGCAATCCCCCAGATTCAAGCAATTGTCCCTCCTCAGCCTCCCAAGTAGCTGGGATTACAGGCACCCACCACCATGCCTGTCTAATTTTTTTTGTATTTTTAGTAGAGACAAGGTTATGCCAGGCTGGTCTTAAAAGCTCCTGACCTCAGGTGATCTGCCCACCTCAGCCTCCCAAAGTGCTGGAATTACAGGCATGAGCCACCACGCCCAGCCTATTTAGGTTTATTTTGAATTAAATTGATTGGTTCCTTTAGGAATTTATCTACTAAGCACAAACTTACCTTTCATTCATGTGTGTATTATTCTGTAACTATTTTCAAATTCCATATTTGCATGTGTTCTCACCAGCCAGGTTATGACTTCTCGAGTCCTTCAGTCTATTCACAACTTACGAAAGGGAGAGAAAGTAGAAGGAACTGATTAGGAGATCAGTTCCAATGTGATTGGTAAACCCGGGATGTAAATGAAACAACAAAGTTGTGATTCATGGAAAGAGCAGTGGACTACAAGTCTGAAAACCTGGGTTCTAGGCGTGGCACTCTCCTGATCAGTTGTGTGAAATTGCATGATTTCAGTTAACCTCTCTGAGTCCTTGTTTCCTTCACGTGTAAAATAAGCATTATCACCCCTGTCTGGCCATTTCCCTGGGATTACTGTGAGAATCCGGTGAGGTGCTGTATGTAAGCAAAATCACTTTGTGAACTCCAAAGTTTTTTATGAAAGTAGCCCTGAGTAGCTAGGACCACAGACACATGCCACCATGCCCACTAATTTTTGGATTTTTAGTAGAGACAGGGTTTCACCATGTTGGCCAGGCTGGTCTCAAACTCCTGACTTCAAGTGATCCACCCGCCTCAGCCTCCCAAAGTGCTGGGATTACAGGCATGAGCCGCCGTGCCCAGACTCTTGCTATATTTTAATATCTCCTCTAAACCAGACTGTAAGCTCCGTGAAGTCAGGGGCACACCTCACCTGTCCACCTTGACACTCCCGGAACCTGCCAAGCACAGTGTGCCTCATGTAGGAAAGGCCCGCCATGTGTTGGTCTAGGAGAGGTCCTGCCATCCACTAGTATGACTCCATTCATGCAGCCATTCATCCTCTACTCTGTGCTCTGCTCTGCTCAGGGCACTGGGACACAGCAGCATATCCACAGCCACAACTTCTTGCCCTTGTAGAGTTTACATTCCATTAGGGGCAGACGGATTATAAATTAAGAAAAATATGTTGTGTGACATGTGAGAGGGAATTTTCTCCAATCTATATATATAGTAAGGAAATCCCACATATCACCCTGAAGAAATGGAAATTCAAATTGCCCTTTCGTATAGAATTCCACATTGGCCCCTTCCTGCTGCCACACAGCAGAATCCACTGAATTCCATTTCTCCTGCAGTTGACAGCACCTCAGCTTCCACTTTAGAACCAATTAAGTTTTCCATGTCTGGTGCTTGCTTCATTATACAGGAAACTTTTTGTTTGTTTTTGAGACAAAGTCTGTCTGTGTTGGCCAGGCTGGAGTGTAGTCATGTGATCTTGGCTCACTGCAGCCTCTGCCTCCTGGGTTCAAGTGATTCTCCTGCCTCAGCCTCCTGAGTAGCTGGGACTACAGGTACGCACCACCATGCCTCGCTAATGTTTATATTTTTTGTAGTTTCACCACGTTGGCCAGGCTGGTCGCGAACTCCTGGCCTCAAGTGATCTGCCCACCTCGGCCTCCCAAAGTGCTGAGGATTACAGGTGCAAGCCACTGTATCTGGCCAGGAAACTTATTTTTATTTTTTTAATTTTTATTTATTTTTTATTTTTTTATTTTTAGAAAAAGAGAGAAAAGGAGAAAGAAAAAAGGAAACAGCAAAAGGAAGAAAAAAAGGAATGAAAGAAAGAGGGAGAGAGATTGGGATTCTTGTTCTATTGCCCAGGCTAGAATGCAGTCTAAAAATGGGTATTAAAAACCTCTTTTATGCCAATAATTGTGCTTAACAATGGAGACAGGAAGGAATAGGGGATGAAAATAACAAATACGCAGCCAACCAATATTTTATTTAAACCTGTGAAATGCTATACAATTGCTGAGGAGTGATTTACTTCCAATTATGTGGTCACTTTTAAAATAAGTGTAATGTGATACTGAGAAAAATGTATGTTTTGTGGATTTGTGGGAGGAGAGTTCTGTAAATATTTGTTAAGTCTAGTTGTTTCAGGTCTGAGTTCAAGTCCTGGATATCCTTGTTAATTTTCTATCTCGTTGATGTGTCTAATATTGACAGTGTAATGTTAAAGTCTCCCACTATTATTGTGTGGGAGTCTAAGTCTCTTTGTAAGTCATTAAGAACTTGCCCTATGTATCTGGGTGCTCCTGTAATGGGTGCGTATATATTTAGGATCGTTAGCTC
>CAUYQU010027334.1:0-58593 GCA_963574635.1 Cheracebus regulus | reverse complement strand
AGAGCCTCAGAGAAGTTGAACAACCTGCCCAAGTAACAGAGAAAGCTCAAAGATCCACACCCAGGCTTTTCTGACTGCTAAGTTCATGCTCCTTCCATACTGTTTGTATAAATCAGAAAGTTGTTGTAAGTCAAAAATAATTATTATCATTATACCTTTAATTTATATAGGCAAGCTGAAGTGCATTTCTAAAAGCAGCAGCTAGGGCGTGGCTTATAAAGGGGACACACGTAGCAATAAGGTTTTTAATAACTGAGCATGGCACCCAGGTGGTAACACTCAAGGAAACTCTATCGATCCCCCAAATCAGAACCTTCTGGAACATGTATTAAAAATGTAGGTTCTCAACCCAAATGCCCATCAATAATAGACTGGATAAAGAAAATGTGGCACGTATACATCATAGAATACTATATACCCATAAAAAAGGATGAATTCATGTCCTTTGCAGGGACATGGATGAAGTTAGAAACCTTCATTCTCAGCAAACTAACAAAAGAACAGAGAATCAAATACCGCATGTTCTCACTCATAAGTGGGAGTTGAACAAAGAACACATGGACGAAGGGAGGGGAACATCACATACCAGGGCCTGTTGGGGGTGGGGGGTTAGGTAGAGATAGCGTTAGGAGAAATACCTAATGTAGATGATGGGGTGATGGATGCAGCAAACCACCATGGCACACATATACCTATGTAACAAACCTGCACATTCTACACATGTACCCCAGAACTTAAAGTACAATTTTTAAAAAAATGTAGGTTCTTCAGCCCCAGTGACTAAGAGTGAGAGTCAGGTACCTACCTTTTTTAGTAAATTACTCAGGTGATTCTTACGCATACTGCAGTTTAAGAGCTATTTCCCCTTAGAATTCAGACAATATGAATACACCAGCTACAGAGAAGACTTAGAACTTCAAAAGTAATTCACAAGGCCATTCTCTTCAGCAACAATATGAGAACATAGTGAATCTCTTGACTATACAGGAGAATGCATTTTTGGATAAGAAAATGCACTGCAGTTTCTCTTAACACTTGAATTTCTTTATTGCTAAGCAAGGCAGTCATGCTGAGTAATGATGAGGGAAGGAAAATATCATTTCGCTTCTTGGCTTTTCTCTGCATCTGAATAAAGGAGCCACTGCCAATGCTGGCACCAGCCACCAAGGTCAGAACTGGGATCAGCGTCTGCATTTTGCAAGAGTTTCCCTTTGGAAATATACTTTACACCAAAGTCCTCCATGTCCAGAGATGACTTGCTTTGCTCTCACCTAGAAACTAGACTGTGTTTACCTGCCCTTCCTTCATACAACAGCCTAGGCAGAAACATATCGGAACAACTTATTTGTAAAGAAATGGGCTTTTCTTATTAGCGAAGGGCAGAATCTGAAGCCCAAAAGAAATTCAGTTCTTATTTCATCCCAACTCAAGTCAGTGTCAACAAAAGAATCTCTCTCCTTCTCAAAAACGAATCAAGAGGTTAACTTTATATAACTCTCTTTGACAGTTTGGTTATTTCCAAATGTATGTTTGTTGACTCGATGCTACAATTTTGAAATATGCGGAGTTATGTGTAATACAGACATGACATTGATTCTGTACTCCCCTTATCTGCCAACTGGCTCTGCTGCAAATTTTTACTTGACTGTTCCATCTTTCAAGGCCCAAGTGGGCCCTACGTATTCTACTGATAGGGAAACTGAGGAGCAAAGAGTTTACATTCCTGGTCCAACATCATCAGGAGTTACTGGCAGAGGCACACTTAGCACTCAGGCAACCCAGTACTTTCCATTACACTAAGTAGTCAATGATTTATCCTGAAACTTGAGCAGATGCAGTTAAAACCTTCCATGGCTCATCAATTTTGTTGCCTAAATAAGGATTGTACAATGAAAAACCAAAAGCATGTTTGCACACCCTCTGAACAATGAGAAAATACCTATCAAAAGCCAAGAGTCTACCAGCCTGAAAAGGTAAGGGGATTCCTCCACTGCAGAATACCCAGTTTGGAGGAATTCTCACTACTCAGCTAAGCAGCCCATTGCACTGCTTACTGAGGAGTTTCACACTGTCTTTCACAGTCAAGCAAAGCAGGTCAGCCACGTCTCTGAATTCCAGTGCAGGACAGAAAGCAAAAATGCCATTTTTGATGTGTTGCTTTTGGAATGTCTATTAATGATCTCAGGCAATGAGACTAGGGGAATGAAACCATTGAAAGAAATCCCAGTAACCTTCAGTGCGGTCCAGCAGAGGTCGTTACAGGTTATAAAAGGCAGGCCACAATGCTAAGCAGAGTCCCTCTTTCAAATCCAGAACTAGCCTCACCTTGCCCAAGCTACCTCTCTCTGGGGTACAGACCGTGGAACTAGACCACCAGAAACAGAATGTCTGGGAAAGCACATTTGAAATACAAATCTCCTTAGTGAGTAAATATCACAAACCTGTGACAGAGTACTATTAGTTACAGCTTGCTCTGGGTCATCTGAAGTATTCAGTGTCTCACAGGTAACAGACACAATCTCTGTCTCAAGTCCCCATCCTTCCCCATTGTACCATCATTCCCTAACCCATAAACCTTTGGAACAACACAGTGCTTGATGGCTTCCAAAGCCCTTTCATCTGCTCTATCTCATTTCACTCTCACGGGATTCTCAGGTAGGAAGAACAGGTACCTTCAACCCTTTCCTAGAAATAGATAAACTGAGGCTCAGAGGAACAAAGTGACTCACCCAAGGTGGCACAGCCAAGAAATAAAGAGTTGGCAGTAACCTAGTGCAGTGACTTATAATCCAGACCTCTTTATACCAGAATAATCCCCTATTCACCTGTGCTTGAACCTTGACTCTGTCCTCTTTTTCATTTCCCACTAAACTCTGTCCACCCTCATATCCCCTGTACCTCATCCCTTTTCTCATGCCATGAATCCAGGCCCTCAACTCCTTTGTCTCAGATTGCTGAAAGTCTCCTACTCCCTGGCTCCTTTTTCTCCAAATGCAACCAGCAAAGAGTATTCTACCCAAGGAGGTGCAGCCTAACTCCCCACTCCTTACATGTGGGCTGTACATAGTAATCTCCTCCCAAGAGTACAGTATGGAGAGGAAGAAAAAAATGACTAACTTTACAATGGAGAAATCTGACAGATAATACCCCAGCCACGTGAGCAAGGTAAACATAAACAGTGATAAGTCATCTTGATAGAAAGTACTTTGATATGTTGTGATAAAAATGGGCAATTTGCCTCCGTAGTCTTCCTCCCAAAAACAAAACAAAACAAAACCCATAATCCTAATGAAATCATCAGAAAAATCCCAAATTGAGGGACATTCTACAAAACAAAAACACCTGACCAGTACTCTTCAAAATTGTAAAGATTATAAAAAACAAAGACTGTCTGAGACATGACCCACAGCCAAGAGGAGCCTATGGAGACGTGATGACTAAACGTAATGTGGGACCCTGGATGGGTTCCCAGAACAGAGAAAGAACATCAGGTAAAAACTAAGGAAAGCTGAATAAAGCATGGACTTTAGTTCATAACAGTGTGCCAATACAGTCCAGTAATTATAACAAATGTATTATATCGAAGCAAAATGTTACCGATAGGGGAAATCAAGTATTGAGTATATAGGAAATACCTGTATTATCTTCTCAATTTGTTTATTCATCTAAAACTTTTTTAAGAAAATAAAGCTTATAGGCTGGGCCTGGTGGCTCATGCCTGTATTCCAGCTACTTTGGGAGACTGTGGTGGGCGAATCCTTTGAGGTCAGGAGTTCAAGACCAGCCTGGCCAACATGGTGAAACCCTGTTCCTACTAAAAATACAAAAATTAGCTGGGCATGGTGGCAGGTGCCTATAATCCCAGCTACTTGAGAGGCTGAGACAGAAGAATTGCTTGGACCCGGGAGGCGGAGGTTGCAGTGAGCCAAGATTGTGCTATTGCACTCGAGCTTGGGGGAGACTCTGCCTCGAAAAAAAAATTAAAATAATAAAAAAAGAAAAAGAAAAACAACAACAAGAAAAAGTTCCAAATAGCTCTCTCAGTCCCAACTCATCAATCCTAAAGTTCTCCACCTAACATCAGATATCTTCAATAACATGGCTCATGTCAGCTTTTTAGGCGTCTAAAAAAAAACTACCTTGCTGAGTACTTATCCCTGTGCTAAGTGATTTGATCACAGACAGTCTGACTCTAGAGACAAAGCACTAAAATACTCCACTATTATTTATTAATTTATGAATGTCCCTTGAGCGAGGCCTTCTGACCACTTCCAGGTCTAGCATCTTCATTCTCCCCAGTGCCTTCACTGCTATTGTAGCCTCCCTTGCTATGGTGTCTCTTCTCCCCATCTGTTCGAATCAAACTTGACCCATATGGCATAGCCCAGGTCCTGTGCTTCTCTGAAGCTTTCACGCTGGCTTAGATTGATAAAATATTTCCTTCTCCTCCATGTTCTCCAGCACTGAATATCTGTTCCATCATCAGTGTTTCTCTTGGTTTGTGTTTCATTTGCTTTTCAATGCATCAATCCTGGCCCTACAAAACTGCAGGCTCAATGGTCACTTCCTCCAAATTTCTGAAATAGTTCTGATTTCAAACATCAAAGAGCCTGAGTTGTCATCTCTGTACTTGTCAGTTCAATGTGTGAATTAGGGAAAATAGGGTTACCACCTAATAACACCATAGGAGCATCTCCCATGTGAAGCTCCAGGGTCCCGAACTTCTGACATTTGCAATAAATAACTCCAGAACATGATTATATTATTATAACAAGTAAAATGTACTGAAGACTTAACGATGTTCCAGGCACTACAACAATTAATTGCTACTCACAATCAAAACAACTGCATCACCATTGCCTTAAGGGGGACTGTTGTATGATTCCTGTTTTGCAGAGGAGAAAACCAAGGCTAAGAAGAGTTACAAACTTTGTCCAAGAAGATACAGCTAAGAAGAAATAGTCTTACTTTGGCCATATTTGGAAGCTCTGCGTAGGGGATTTACACAGGAAAAGATGATCTAGCCTAGAAGGAAATCAAGCTAGTCTAATGTACTCACTAGATCCTGAGTACATGGCTCAGAATTGGTGAATGCCAGCTGCATCATCATTCCAAAGGCAACACCTGCTAGTAAAAATGCAGATGAGAAACAATGCCTGAAGTATAAACAGAAATTCTTCCAGGGTACAGCAATTATGGGAAAAGAACATGTACAGAGTCAGGGTGAGATAGCAAGGAACACAGCCTGCCATTGGGAGGACCCTCTCTGCCACCTCTAGCCTGAGCCGAGGCCTGGATTGGAAATCTGTCTCTGGTTGGGACTAGTCTGGATTTGCAATCCCAAAATGGTCCTCTGTATGGTAAGGTTGATTTCGGCTGAAGGACAGGAATCCTACTGTCATGGTGGTCTATGTTTTGGGGAGACTGCAGTCTGTTTCAGAGAGATTCTACGTTTCAGAGAGACTGCTTCATTACCGAGAATATGTTCTCTGCTTCTAATCCATTGGTTCCACTGAATTGTAAACACATATCCCAGAGATGTGCACGCTCCCACCTCCTACTCCCTTTCTTTGTGCTAGACTGGCACTAGTATTGAGCCCAGAAAACAAGATACTCAAGAGATTAAATAAATGCATAGAGTGCTTAATTTGCAGTTTACCTAAAGGCCCATTTCCTGCTATGGCAAGTGGTAGTTACTTGAAGCTACACACACACTTACCCCGTTATTAGTTGCCCAAAATGATCTTTCTCTTAAATTGGCTTCCACAACCTCATTTTCTTATACCATGTGAGTTCAGTAAACAGGATTTTTAGTTGGCACAAACACTCCCCGGGGGTGGGCAGTACCATGGTGGGCTTCCCTGCCACTTGTGGCTTTCACTGGTTAAGACGCCCTAATACTGGCTGCGTGCAGTGGCTCATGTCTGTAATCCCAGCACTTTGGGAGGCCGAAGCGGGCAAATCATGAGGTTGGGAATTAGAGATCAGCCTGGCCAACATGGTGAAACTGTGTCTCTACTAAAAATACAAAACATTAGCCAGGTGTGGTGGCACGTACCTGTAATCCCAGGTACTCAGGAGGCTGAGGCGGGAGAATCACTTGAACTCGGGAGGCGGAGGTTACAGCAGTGAGCCAGATTGCGCCACCGCACTCCAGCCTAGGGACAGAGCAAGACTCCATCTCAAAAAAAAAAAGATACCCTGATCTTGGCCAGGCATGGTGACTCATGCCTGTAATCCCAACGCTTTGGGAGGCCAAGGTGGGCAGATCACCTGAGGGGGAGAGTTTGAGACCAGCCTGACCAACATGGAAAAAACCCCATCTCTACTAAAAATACAAAAATTAGCCAGGTGTGGTGGTGGGTGCCTGTAATCCCAGCTACTCGAGAGGCTGAGGCAGGAGAATCACTTGAACCCAGGAGGTGGAGGTTGCAGTGAGCCAAGATTATACAACTGCACTCCAGCCTGGGTGGCAGAGACTCTGCCCCTCTCCCCCCAAAAAAGTACCCTGATACTTCTGATACCTGACTTCCCTTTCAGCGACTACCTGACAGTTGCTTGCTATTCCTCCAAACATAAAAGACGCTGTCAGCAACTGTCAGCTGGACTACTGATTACAGAAACAGCCTCTGCTCAAATCCAGTTAATCTGATTTCCCCAAGGCAAAGAGGTACTAGGATTATCATAATTCAGCCAGGAAATTTCCTCCTTATAAATCACTTGACGCACTTGCCCTGATATGCTACAACTGCCTTCTACATTGCAAAGATTAATCTTAGAAAGGCATTTTAAAATCAGCTTGGTGCCTTTTCCTCCTCCTCCTAAAAGCATGACTCCTTGGGCACACCTTTTGATTGAGATGACTCACTGAAGTGACACCTTTCTTTGACCTCTCTGAGCCTTTCTCTGACCATGTCCAACCATTTGTATACAACTTCCACCTCTTCTTCCTAACTGCAATTAGAAGGGACCTCAGAGTAGGGACTGGATTCCCAGTCCTGCCTTTCCTGACACATGCCTCAACTTCCCTGATACTGTAAAATGGGCCAAGAATAATTGCCCGACCTTCCAGGGTGGTAGCGGAGACAGTGTGAGGCCATATCCTCTCAGGAGCCTGCTATGGTTTCAATGTCCCCTCCAAAACCATGTTGAAATTTCATCGCCATTGTAAACGTTAAGAAGGGAACTTTAAAAGGTGATTCAGTCACAAAGGCTCTGCCCTCATGAATGGATTAGTGCCCTCACAGCAGGAGTGAGTGAATTATCACAGGAGCAGGTTGCTGATAAAAGGATAAAGTTCAGCCCCTATCCTCTCCCTGTCTCACACCCTAGTTTGTCCTTCTACCTCCACCATGGGATGATGCAGCCAGAAAGCCCTTGCCAGATACAAATGCCTTGCCCTTGGACTTCCCAGCCGCAGGAACCATAAGAAATACATTTTGTTTCTTTATAAATTACCCAATCTGTGATATTCTGTTTTAGCAACACAAAATGGACTAAGACAGAGCCCCCACAGCTGCAGCCTGGCACACAGATGCCCATGTTAGCTGAATGTTAGGAAAGATTGTCACTAACCTGTATGTGCAGAATTTCTGAAGAATTACAAAAAACCCTTCTAAAATTTGATTTAACCTTTTAAGGTCACCCAGGGTCTCAAATTGTCCCTGTACAAGCAATTCCACTTAGAAATGAATCCAGTCCAACAAATGGGCACTGGCTTCAGTCTAAACTCTGCTGGCAGAACATCTCATCTTTATGGCCCACAAGAGAGCCACATCCATCCTGATTCAGAGAGTGGGAGGGATTGTGGTCCCATCCGAGCCATTTACAGAAATACAAGTTAAGAGAGAGGGTCAGAGTCTACTGGCATGTGGCCTAGGGTCTGGAGACAGGGTTTAGTCTAAGCATGGTACCACCATTACCTTCTTCCCTCTACTTCCAAACCCAGCCACCTTAGAGGAGTTTAAAAAACAAAAACCAAAGAACAAAGATATTGATTGAAGTGTCTCTTTGCGGCACAAACCTGTCTGTCTCCAGCACGGAAAGTCTCCCAGCTGTCCTTGCCTTTTTTTTCTGGCTGCTTCTACTTCCAGGACACCCTCAGAATCATCAAGTAGTTAAAAACAGCATTTCAGACAAAAGCTGATATGTGTATGGCACTTCACAATTTATAAAAGGTATTCAAAGATAATAACTCCTGTGATCCCACTGTTAGACACAGTAAACCCCAAGTTTCTCATCAAGGAATCAGTATGTCAGTATGTTCAGCTCTCTTATTCTTTAATTCTTTATTTTAAAGTTTAACTTCCTTGTAGTTTCGGTAAACAATCTTTTCCACCAGTTCTAATCAGTAGTTCACATCTGCTCCCCTGGCCCCCTGCCCCATCCTGACTCATCCCAGTCACCTGCTCTGGTCACCTGCTTTGACCCGTGCTTACCTGCTCTGACCTGCCCATAACCGTCCTTCCCACCAAATTTCCCACCCCACCACTCTGGCTCGTACTCCTGCTCCCTTTAAAATAGCCAACCGGAATTAGACTAGACTGTGCAGTCTAACCCTAGCCAATAGAGGAACAACACAGCAGTAGGGGCAACCTCCATCAGGCATAAGTACCCCTTCCCCTATCTTGTCCAGGTGTGCGCTCACCATTGTTCCATCTGTGAGCCGCACACTTCTATAGAAGTAAATTGTCTTGCTGAGGAAATTTATATTCGAGTGCTACTTCTTTTGCGGCATCAAAAATTCTACTTACAACACCACCAACCCCAATTACACTGATTCTACAGATATAGAAATCGGGTTTTGAAAATCTTAAGGAGGGTTCTGCGGAGAACAAAATAAAATGTGAAGGGATTCACCCCTGTGTGGGGCACTCTAGCCTGCTTGGGAGAGCCGGCTATGCCCAGTCCTTCCCAAATGAGTGGTGACTTCGCCTTGGCAACTTGAAATTGGCTGCAGTGGAAGCATTTACACTCTGGAGATTGGCAAACTTTACAAATCAGGGCCTTCCTCTCCCTGTCCTCTGGAGAGCTGGTTGTTAAACATTTACCAGCACACCACTATGCCCAAGGTTATACTACTTCTAAATTGCAAAGTGAAGCTTTTCATTCAAGTGCTTATAAATTTCAGAAACAAGAATGTGAACCCTTTCTGAAAAGACACTCTTGCTGTTGCACTGTGAATAAATACACAAACTTGCTCTTGCCTGGGTCTCTCCAGTGTCTGCACACCCACTGGGAGATGAAAGCATGAGACCTGTGTTCACAGCATCCAACATGAAATGTCAGACATGATGCTACACATTCTAGAACTACTCTCTAGACACCAAGGCTCCTGACTCCTCCCAGACCTGAACTGCAGGCTCCTTCAAGTTTTCTATATGACATAATTTTGCTGGGTGTAACCTCTGCAAGAAAATGCAAACACATATCATCTACAACTGTCACCTCGCTAGGTATACTTCTATTCATCCAGATGACAGGGAGCATGACCCTGGTGGTTGATCATTCTTTTACCTTCAGAACTGCCTCTGCTTGAGTGGAGAACAAAAGATTACCTCTCAAAGTTTAACAAAGAACTTAGTGAAGACTATTGCTTGAAAAGAAAAAATATGTTAAAGTCCAACATGGGACTGGGAGGAGAAGGGAGAGGAAGGAAAATTTTTTAAATCCTTCCATGAAACTCCTAAATGTAACCTTCCAACGCTTGGAAAATAGGCCGGGCATGGTGGCTCATGCCTATAATCCCAGCACTTTAGGAGGCTGAGGCAGGTGGATCATCTGAGGTCAGGAGTTCCAGACAAGCCTGGTCAACAAGGCGAAATCTCGTTTCTACTAAAAATACAAAAATTTAGCTGGGTGTGGTGGCACACGCTGGTAATCCCAGCTACTGGGGAGGCTGAGACAGGAGAATCGCTTGAACCAGGGAGGCAGAGGTTGCAGTGAGTGGAGATTGAACCACTGCACTCCAGCCTGGTGACAGAGGGCAACTCTGTCTCAAAAAAAAAGCAACACTTGGAAAATAAGTTCTTATCAAGAATCAACAAATTTTGGCTGGGAGTGGTGACTCATGCCTATAATCCCTGCATTTTGGGAGGCCAGGGTGGGAGGACGGCTTTTAGCCCAGGAGTTCGCGACCAGCCTGAGCAACAACGTGAGACCTCATCTCTACAAAAAATCTTTAAAATTAGATGGGCATGTTGGCATATGCCTGCAGTCCTCTCTCATCTACCTCCATGGTGGAAGTATAGTCCTCTCTATAGTCCTTTCTCATCTATAGTTTTTAGGCAGCAGGTTTGTTTAGTATCTGTTAGTCTCAGCTTCTCAACATTTGCATAGCAATCAGAAGAATAACTGTATACACACAAACAGATAAGAATTACCCAATACACTGTACATACCTTACACCCTGTTCATGCATGCAATCCTCCTCACTAAAGTATTAGACATGTTTTTCTCTAACACTTCCCCACCCCAGCAAATGTCCTCAACATCATTTCACCTCTGCTACCCTTTTAGGAAAGAGCCCATAACAAGACAGATATAAAAAATCGGAATGAGATGCCATCAGACCAGTGCCCTACTCACACGGGAGTTTTCACAAACACAACTTGCCTAGAGGAAAGTCGACACCAGTGTCAGCACCAGAGATGTGCTGGAAAATTAGAAACATTAGGATATGCCTATAAGTAATTGGTCCCTCCTTAAAGTAAAAGGCTAGGGGGGTTCAGGGCACAGTTATGAAAAACATGAGTGTGGGCTGGGGCCAGGCATGGTGGTTTATGTCTGTAAACCCAGCACTTTGGCAGGCTGAGACCAGTGGATCACCTGAGATTGGGAGTTTGAGACCAGCCTGACCAACCTGGAGAAAAAAATCCCATCTCTACCAAAAATGCAAAATTAACTGGGCGTGGTGGCACATGCCTGTAATCCCAGCTACTTGGGAGGCTAAAGCAGGAGAATTGCTTGAACCCGGGAAGTGGAGGTTGCAGTGAGCCGATATAGCACCATTGCACTCCAGCCTGGGCAACAAGAATGAAACTCCATCTCAAAAAAAAACCATGAGTGTGTATCTTCAAACAGCGTGGCCTATCAACTCATTCGTTCAATCTTTGTGCCACGCAACCAGAATGATCTTATAAGTGCATAATATAAACAGATCTTTCCACTAATCCTTCTCTCACTGCCCTATGCAAGACGCCCTCTGGCCCCACCACCTCTTCCAGCCTCTTCTCCCATTCTCTATGCATCCTCCCAAGCTCTGGCTTTTGCTGCTTCAAGATCTCCAGGCATGCTTTTCTCTGCCCAAAAGGCTCTTCCCCAGCTGTTTTCGAGCCCGCTCCCTCTCCTCCTTCTGGTCACACCCTCATGCTTCTAGGTCACTTCCTCTGATTCTTCTCCCTGAACTCCCTCATTAAAGGCAGTCTCCCTGCAACTCCCATCTCAGTCTCCTCTCTACTTACCACAATCTAAACATTCTCTTTCTTCTTTTCCATCTCCTCCATTACAAGGTAACTGCCATCATATTCCCAGGGTCTAGCGCAGTCATGGGCACAATGTCAGCACTGTATAAATGCATGTTCAGTATTTCATGTTTTGAATACCAGCCTGGCTTTCAGTCTCTTTTCCAGAGCAACAGTCTTTGGGTGAAACTGAAGGCTGGCTAAATACCTTGGGTTCACCAACAGTATCTACTATCAGTTAGGTAATTTAGATGATGTTAATACCACTCAACTGATAAAATACTTGTTTAAGTCTCTGACTCAGAAAACAACAACAGCTCAAGGAAGGAGCTTACTGACAGACCAGTCTCAAACCAACCCTGGCTGAGCGCTCTGAATGAGAACCACACAACAAAGCACAATTTCCAGCTGACCTGATCTGCAAGGAAGAGTTTGGGTAGTCCCAGAGCCTTAGCAAAGCTAACTGGCACGTCCCCAGACAGGACATGATGAGTGGAACAGCCAGCAGGGACTGCTGCTGAGCAGGTGGTCAGCTTCCTCCGGTGAGTGTCCTGAGCACACATGGCTTCCAGCCTCAAACACTTTACAACTGTTCCCATGATGCCAGCAGTTCCTGCATCAATGCATCATTAGCCATCTCATTTCATTCCACAACAAAAATACCAGTGTCATTCGCTTGCTTGCCCAAGGGATGTGGACACCAAATGCCCAACAGGTCAAGTTCCTTGGTGGAATTTCTATCGCTGCACAGTAGGACTTACTGACCACAGGAAGCCACTGATGTGGTCCTGGAGTCCTGTGGCATGACAAAAGTGACAAAGCGTTATTCTACTTGAGGCAAGCTGGAAAGACATTGTCCAGTGGAAAGGGGTGGACCCTCCTGAGCTCTTCAACTCTCCTATCTCAGCTCTACTTACTTTCTGGGGTCCTCAAACCAATCTGTTACTAAACTCCATCTCATTGAACTCATTGCCCTGGTTTTACTTAGAAGGAATGACAGCAGTAACAGAAGGAATTGCAATTACTGGGCTATGTGCCGGGAGGCATTGGGATGACCAGGCATTGTTTGAAGTGCTTTATGTGGATTAATTGATCCAATTTTCACAATAACCCTATTAATTGCTACTGTTATTGTCCTTATTTTCTGATGAGGAAACTGAGGCAATAGGCGGTTAAGTGACTTGCCCAAGGTGGCACAATTAGTAAACAGGTGAGCTGGAATTTGAACCCATGGAGACTTGTTGCAAAGCCCCCATTCATAAACACGACTTACTTTTTGGGCAAACCTACACAACCCGGAAGCTTAAGGGGATAATTTTACAAAGCCACGAAGGCAACTGAGGGACAACTGCACCACAAGGGGCCAGTGAGAAAGAGAAGGATATATACTATAGAGAAGGGTGTTCAGCCTTAGAAAATCCTAGCTGAAGGTGGTTTAACCAGTCTCTCCATCCAGTTACAAATGTAATTCTTCTGATCACCTGCTTCTTAGTCCTGTTTTATCTGCCAGGGACCTCAGGCCATTCCTTTGGCTCCAGGCTGTGCTCCTACCCTGATGCTTAAATAAACGCCACGGACCAATTGACTTCTGTTAACATTTATTGAGCACATGGCACAGGTCACATTTGAAGTTTTCACACGCTATCTCATTTAAATTAACACCAGCAATAAAGATATGAAGTGGGAAGTATGGGTTTTTTACCCCATACTTACCTATTTTTATCAAAGTTTAGCCTAGGCACAGGTGGTGGCTCATACCTGTAATCCCAGAATTTGGGGAGTACAAGGCAGTAGGATTCCTTGAGCTCAGGCATTTGAGACCAGCCTGGGCAACATAGCAAGCCCAGCTCTCTATAAGAAAAAGAAAGTTTAAAGGCTTATATGCATAAGAAACAAATATGCTGCTGGCTGTGGCGGCTCATGCCTGTAATCCCAGCACTTTGGGAGGCCGAGGCGGGTGGATCACAGGAGGTTGGGGAGTTCGAGATCAACCTGACCAACATGGAGAAACCTCATCTCTACTAAAAATACAAAATTAGCCTGGCGTGGTGGCACATGACTGTAATCCCAACTTCTCGGGAGGCTGAGGCAGGAGAATCACTTGAACTTGGGAGGCAGAGGTTGTTGTGAGCCAAGCTGTGATCAAGCCATGCACTCCCACCTGAGCAACAAGAGCAAAACTCCATCTCAAAAAAAACAAACAAACAAAAAAAAAAACAAAGAAAGTTTGAAAAACCTGAAGAGGCTTATACATATAAGAAACAAATGTGCTGCTGGGCATGGTGGCTCATGCCTATAATCCCAGCACTTTGGGAGGCTGAGGCAGGTGGATCTCCTGAGGTTGGGAGTTCGAAACCAGCCTGACAAACATGGAGAAACCCCATCTCTACTAAAAATACAAAATTAGCTGGGTGTGGTGGTATATGCCTGTAATCCCAGCTACTTGGGAGACTAAGGCAGGAAAATCACTGGAACCTGAGAGGCGGAGGTTGCGGTGAGCTGAGATTGCACCACTGCATTCCAGCCTGGACGACAAGAGTGAAACTCTGTCTAAAAAAAAAAAAAAGAAAGAAAGAAAGAAGGTAACATATGTTTATAATGCATGATGGTAATTGCCTGCCCCACTCCGCCCAACCCATATAGTATAGGCAAATTTGCTCAACTTTTGGTGTTTTTTCTTAACACTATGCTTATATTTATATCAACTCAGCCATTAGCTACTGACATCCTGTTTCTACAGGTGAGGATTCAGCTGTTACCAATATGCCTACAACACAAATTTTGGTGAAATCCATGGTCAGTTTACACTTTGAGAACGTAATTATCGTTCTAGTTGACTCTGTAGTGCTTCATATGAATTGATTCCCTTTCTTGTACAATGGTTTTTGTTCTCTTAGATTTAATCATTTCCCTTTCTCTCACTTGCCTAGCTCCTGATGAATAATCCATCATGTTTTCTATCAACTTTTTGTTGTGACCTACTAATAATTCTTTCCAATGCTCAGACTCACCAAAAAACTTATCAAACATCTTGATGTGGAGAGAAAAGTGAGTGTTCTCAGAATTGTTTTCACTGAAAGAAACCCTGATTCTCAGAAGCATTAGGAGCTTGGCTCTATGTCCTCCAGGAAGTGGTAGAGACGTGATTGCCTGCTACCAACTGCAGCATTAGCTCCCTGGAAGCACACTGCCCCTGGATAAAGATGTGCAGGCTGAGCCAGGCATGGTGGCTCACACCTATAATCCTGGCACTTTGGGAGGCCAAGGCGGGTGGATCACAAGGTCGAGAGATTGAGACCATCCTGGCCAACATGGCAAAACCCCATCTCTACTAAAAATACGAAAAAAAAATTAGCTGGGCATGATGGCACATGCCTCTCGTCCCAGCTACTTGGGAGGCTGAGGCAGGAGAATCACTTGAACCCGGGAGGCAGAGGTTGCAGTGAGCTGAGATAGCACCACTGCACTCCAGCCTGGAGACAAGAGCAAAACTCTGTACACAACAGATATACAGGCTGTTGGCTGCACAACTTCAGAGGGTGGTGCCCCCTACTCAGATGAGAACAGTGCCCTGGAGAGGCAAGGCACATGTCCTGTCAACAAGGTGGCTTCCGATCTCATCTCCAGTGCTGCTCCTGGTCATCTTGCACTGCACTGGCTCCCCCTGAAAGTACTGTGTTAACTGCCTTCTCTCTGGCTGGCCCTGTTTGCCTGATTCATGTTTAGTCATTGGCTTCTTTGCCTACTTATTATGTAAAACTACCATATTAGTGTTGCCTCACTGTGGTCGTGTGGTTTTCATGGCAGGCATGACCTTTCCCTGGGGGTGCCTCCATCATGTCGACTCTCTCTAATGGCAAGAAGCCACTCCTGGACTCTTGTTGCGAAAGCCCAAGTGCTTTTTGAATCCTGTTTTATATTGCAAGGGTGCTTCCAAGTCAAGATGGGGTGATGACAGATACACCCTGCACCCAAGGAATAGTTAAACCTTTCCTGCTGCATGGAAGTCCTGCTGACAACTCACCTTTTGGACATTCCTGAGGGAGGGGTGAACTCTCTCCAAAGCCCCTAAATTACATTTTTCCTTTTCTTATTTTTTGAGTCAGTGTCTTGCTCTGTCGCTCAGGCTGGAGTGCCGTGGTGCAATCTCGGCTCACTGCAACCTCCGCCTCCTGGGTTCAAGCAATTCTCCTGCCTCCGCCTCCCGAGTAGCTGAGATTATAGGTGCACACCACCACACCTGGCTAATTTTTTTATTTTTATAGAGACAGGGTTTCACCATGTTGCCCAGGCTCATCTCAAACTCCTGACCTCAAGCAATCCACCTGCCTTGGCCTCCCGAAGTGCTAGGATTACAGGCATGAGCCACTGTGCCCAGCCAAAATGATATTTTTTCTGAAAAAGCTCTGATACATCAAAAATGAATGCTATTTAGCATGTAATCCCTGACAATGTAGATGAAGAGCTGGTTACTGAGGGGTGGGATGGTGCATGACAGACAATCCCGGCCCTGATCTTCCTCCTCTCACCCTGGCTGCAATGCAAAACCAAGGAAACAAGGTGAGCGTGGTGAACGCAAAGAGGTAAGGCAGACTCGTAGGGAAAAGTGATCCCAAATGAAAAGTAATTCCAGAAATACCAGGCTTGAACGCTGAAATGGACTCTACGAGCGTTTTCTTTGGACTTCCAGCTAGAATTCAAACAGTATTTTACTCTGAATTTAGCAGTTAGGTCAGTTCTTCATTGTATCAAGCACCCAAGACAGATGACACCAAATTCTGGCCAACTTCTATTAAGGATAAAGTGGCAAATGAAAGATTCAGACATTCTTTTGTCAAAACCTGTCCAGTTGTAAGTGAAGAAACCCAACTTAACCAAAACATACCTATTAGCACAATAACAGGAGTACTCAGGATGGAAACATGGTTGCCCACAGAAGTACCTTATTCTGTTTCATCAATAAAAGTTTAATTAGTTAGTGTAGAGAGTCTAAGCCAATGCTTTTCAAACTTTGGGTCTTGAACCACTGGAACATAAAATAAGTTTAATGGATCATCACCAGCATACTTAAAAAGTAGAAAAGAAAATAGCAGTAAAGGTAAGTATTGCTTCATGTGGCTTTTATTTCAGCCATTTGTATGCATGTGTGCATGAATCCTGGGTCTTGCTGTGTGAAAGTGTGTTTCTTCCTGGGGTAGGCGTGGTGGACATGTCAAACTGTAATCGAGAGGCTCTTTGACTGAGTCCTACCCATAGACATGTTTTGTTTGGTCCTCATAATATATACACATTTTTTTCTTCAGAAAGAGTCTCACTCTATCACCCAGGTTGGAGTGCAGTGGCATGATCTTGGCTCACTGCAACCTCCGCCTCCCAGGTTCAAGCAATTCTCCTGCCTCAGCCTCCTGAGTAGCCAAAATCATAGGCAAGCACCACCACACCCAACTAATTTGTTTTATTTTTAGTAGAGATGGAGTTTCACCATGTTCCCCATGGGGGCTGGTCTTGAACTCCTGACGTCAAGTGATCTGCCCACCTCAGCCTCCCAAAGTGCTGGGATTACAGGTGTGAGCCACTGCGCCCAGCCACACACAATATTTTTAAAAGAGAAAGTGATATCAATTTGCCAACTTTTAAACATCTGGAGATTTTACCTAAAAATCCCTATTTCCAGCCGCTCCTGAAAACCGAAAGGCCTGGCAACTTGACCCGCATCCCTCCGTGGGACCTAGGATGAAGGATAAAGTAACTTTTCCCTTTAGGGAGGGCCATGCTCTCTAGTTGGCCCCAGGCTCCACTCAGTTAGGTCCCTTGCCTGATTCTCGGGGCATCCATATGCCTGACCCCAGTTCTAATCATCCTTAGCTCAATGTGACCCACAAAGCCCCCCCCACTTACCTCTCCTTATGTCCATTGCTGTATCATGTGCCAACAGTAGCCTCTGCCAGACTGAGCTGCTTGCATCTCCTCAGACAGGAGCTGTACTTGATTGCTTCTGTTTTACCCACTTGAGTCCCTTTCTCCCAATCCTCTATTTATCCACTACTGCACTCCTGTTCATCCTTCAAAGCCCAGTCTTCCACGACCACCCAATAGAATTCATCACTTTCTCTTCTGCAGTCCCATATTACTTTCATAGTTCTCCTTTGAGTACATGTCACATTATATCATAATGACTTATTTATGTGTGTCTGTTTCTTGCTAGAAAGTGAGTGCTTTCAGGTCAAGAACTGCATTTTATTTGTTGCTATATCTAGATAGATTATCTCATATTAGATTGTAAAGAAACATTTCCCAAATAAGAATAACCATCTCCAAGACCCAAATACATCATTCATTCACTTATTCACTCAACATTCAGTGAGTGCTTACTATGGAATAGACACTGTGTAATGAATACAAGTTGAATCAAACACCATCCCCAACCCTAAGAAACCTACAGAACTCCTCAAATACCAATCCTAAGTGCCCCCTTTTCCATAAAGTCTTTTCTGATTTCCTTGGGACTGCAACTCTTCCCTCCTTAGAACCCCATAGAAGACTGTTCACCTCCTTCTGTCACCTGGGGTCCCCTCCATTTTGCATTCTCCATCAGCATTCCTCTCAACACCTGCTGACCCATTCATCCACTGAACGTAGGATCTTTTCAGTGTATCAGGTTATTCTTGAAACGCCCCACAGATAAGAGACCTCAAGGAAATTGTAATGTGATCAAAGCCACGACTGGAAGTAGTGGCTCATTGCTACTTCTGAGTTTTAGGCTAGGACCTCTACACATGGCAGAAGTGGTAGCATTTTCCTGGTAAGCAGGGACAGAGGGGCATCCACTCCTTCTTCAGTGCTCAGTATAACTGGGCTCTCATCCTACAGACTTCAATCCCCATCCTCCTAAAGCTGCTCCTTGATGACCATTCAGAAGGGGGTCCCTCAAGTGGCACATGGCAGCAGTCCAGTGGACACCCACCTAGCTCATGTGTCATGATGAGACCCTCCATAGACCTGGGCACCCATAGCCCCTATCATTTTTTCAGGGAGGGATTGCTCAGTCTTCTTTCCCATTCCCCATCAGACACTCCAGTGAGGAATAACCTTGCCACATTTTCCTACCATCCACTTTTCGTGTGTGTGTGTGTGTGTGTGTGTGTGTGTGTGTGTGTGTGTGTGTGTGTGGTTTTTTTGGAGACAGGATCTCACTCTATCACCCAGGCTGGAGTGCAGTGGTGTGCTCACAGCTCATCGTAGCCTTGACCTCCAGGCTCAGATGATCCTCCTACCACTGCAGCCTCTTATGTCACTGGGCCTACAGGCACATACCACAATGCCCAGCTCTTTTTTTTTTTGGTGGTGGGGGGGAGTTTTTTTTTTTTTTTTTTTTTTTTGCAGAGACAGGGTCTTGCCATGTTGCCCAGGCTGGTCTTAAACTCCTGGGCTCAAGCTTCCTGAAGTGCTGGGATTATAGATATAAGCCACTGTGCCTGACCCACTTTTCTTAATTCTTCTTAAACTTTTCCCTTCTCGTGTTTTAAATAGAGAACAGAAGAAAAACAGAAGAAAAAATAGAGACTATTAGAACATAGACAGAATGCAGGTGACCCTTGAACAACACGGGTTTGAACTGCACAGGATCCCCTACAGATTTTCTTCTACCTATGCCACCCCTGAGGCAGCAAGACCAAGCCCTCCTCTTCCTCCTTCTCCTCACCTGCTCAACATAAAGACACGGAGGATAAAAGTCTTTATGATGATCTACTTCTACCAAATGAACAGTAAATACTGCACAGTGGTAGTGAATGAAACACTCCAAGCCTGAAAAACATATTTTAATTCCTCAAAGATTAAAGAGGAAGTGGCAGCCTTTGTGAGGCAAGATAGCTGATAAACCTTTTTACCTTTTTTTCATTTTTGAGACCAGGTCTGACTGTATGGCTCAGGCAGGAGTGCAGTAGCCATGTCAGCTCACTGCAACTTCTGCCTCCTGGGCTCAAACCATCCTCCCATCTCAGTTTCCTAAGTAGCTGAGACTACAGGAATGCATCACCATGCCTGGCTCATTTTTATATTGCAAATGAACTTTTACCCAAAAATTCCAAACAGCTCTACAATTCCAGGTAAACACGCTCACTTGACTTGGAGACATAGGAACGATGCCTGGAGAACATGGACACCTGTGCCTTCATTCTAAATTATGTTGCCTTCTTCAAGTCATGCTGAGCCCCAACTCACCCCCATGAAAAAGTACCTTAAATTTCCTGCCAACCTTTGCTCCCCAGGATCCTATACTGACAGCAGTTTCTTGGCTACTGGGATCTCACAGAAGGTCTGCTTCATTATGAAATACGGCTTTGTCTCATCCCACAGGACAGCCAGAGGGACAGTGATGCTCTTTACCTTCTCTTTGTCATCTATGCATGGTGAGCAAGATGAAATTTGCCAAAGGGAATAAAGAAGCAACTTACATAAAAATTTTTATTCATCCACCTGTAGAACTGGTCATTTTACCCACAGAAATCACTGACTACCTGCACAGTGACTACCTGACTACCTGCACAGTGTCAAAGCGTAGTTCCTGAATCAAGAATATCAGCATTATCTGGAAAGTGTTAGAAATGCAAAATCTCAGGCCTTTTCCCAGACCCACTGAATCAGAAACTCTGAGGGCAGATCCCAGAAATCTGTGTTTTCACAAGCCTTTTAGATAATTCTGATTCCAGTTGAAATTGGAGAAGAATTACTGTCCTAGACAGTAATTTCCTTGGAAGTATTAAAAAAGCCAGGATCTTCACAGTTAAATGCAAGTATTCAAACAAGTCAGCCTGTTTGATTGCAATAGGGACACACACACTCACCCCTGGTCTACCCCCAGGGGACACTGGACCATAATAGCATTAATTATGTCAGTCTGAGCACAAATACAATGTTTCAGAGGAAAGAGGTCATGCATAACAAATATTCACTCTCCCCACTGTTAACAAAATTTGCCCTTGAATACACAGCTCCTGCCAGTTTGGGATAAACATACCTCTCAGTATGAGTCACCATTAGACAAACACACAATGAAATAGGAAGCTGGGCTGGTTTTTACTGTGGTGTGCCCGGATCAAACTCAACCACAATGGGAAGAAATCCTGCACCACTCACTGATCACTGATCTTTCTGAAAAGTTCTCTGGCTCTTTAATGCTGGCTCAGGAGAACACTCAGCACTTTGACTTTGGCACAGGAGAAGCCAGCAATACTAGGATCCTCTTTCTTGACCTCTAGGGCTGTGAATACTATGGCAAAGAGGGTCACCTCCTCAAAATGAATCAAATGCCAAGATATGCTTCTTGGTAGGGTGAGTCTCCTGCAGTATATCTTCTGCAGGAATTTGGAAAGAAACTCTCTGTGACGCAATACAAGTTGCTCATCCTTCCTGGTCATTTGGCCTGGGAAAGGTCCCAAGAAGCAACATCACCTCCAAAGTCTGGGAGTAGCTAACAATAGATGAGGCCAAACCTCCATTTCAGATGCCCACTGTCTACGTATTCTTCACTCCACTCCTGTCATCAAAAATCGCCCTCAAGAGCTTTGAATACATTCAAGTCAATATGTTCCTTCTCTCACATTTATTTATATTGTGGAAATGACATCTTTTTCTCCCTGGATAAACATTTTTTAGACGTCAATGAATAGGTAACAGAGAGCAGAAGATGTGCTATGATTTTTTTTTTTTTTAACATGTGAAATCCTTTCCTTTTGCTTTGGAAATCCCATTATTTAGACAGCACTTCTGGAATGAAGATAAACTAAGCAGAGCCATACTTCCTGGTAAGAGTAGCACTTTCATTTATAAAATAGTACAAGCAATTCACACTTGGACTGCTTTCTCTCAAGTGGAGTATGATGACAAAAACTGGAGCACCCCTCCCCACAAAGACAGGAAATTCACAATTGAGTAGTGTGAATAAGTCACTGATCGAGAACAATTTATCTGAAACTTGTAGCCTTGTAATGTCTCCTTTAATCTATCACATCCCCTTAGACCTTACTTAGGAAATGTCCTTGTTGGTGGTATCCCCTTTAAAAGATTGGGGTTTTTGAAGTTAAGACACATCCAAGGGCAGGCAGAGGTGAGACCTTAAACTTCAACCTGAGGCTAGGAGTGGCTAGCATATGTGAAAGGGCAGGCCTGGCAAGTGACTCAATAGTCACCGCACACAGGAGGAATTATTACACCACAGTGAAAGACCTTTCCTGAGGATGGAATAGAAGTGAGTATTGATTACACTAGGCAGTATGCATGCATCCGAGTGCGTAGTATCTGTGTGAGTGTGTGTTTTGGGAGGGCAAATAGCATTAGAGGCAGCAATACTTCACAGCTCCTAAGGTTGTTTCACAAGACTGCATATGAAGTCAAATACTTGAGAAAAAGAGCACTGTCCTAAGTTGCACAGGTGACAACTGTTGTTTATCTGGTGTTTACTTAGGTGCACAGAGTAATTCTAGAAGAATTTGCAGAAGGGATGGGCCTTTGAGGAGCTCTATAAAGAAGCCAAACTTGAGTTAGTTCTTTGATAAATACATAAAAGGGGGGTACACAGTATTTTTCACAAGGGGGTAGACAGTATGACTGAGGTTGCAGAAGAAAATACCACCCCTGTGATCATTCAAAAGGTAAAGGGGCTCAGGGTGGATATTAGCACTGGTTTCTGAGCCAGATAGGCAGAAAAATGGATAGAAAACTTAGCTTTTCTACATGCTAGCTAAGTGATCTCTGATCTTCCGTGAGTCTTCTTTCCCTCCCCTATTGGGAGAAGATAGTACTTACCTTGATGGCTTAGAGGATTAAAGACAATGTATACAGAGCTCTGCAATTTAGTATGTGTTCAATCACTGATGGATTTCATAACACTAAAATGAAAATAAAGTAAGATTGGCTTATAAGGACATTTATATAGATGGAAGCAGGGAAGAGGTATTTTAAGGACTTGAGAACCCTGCATGACAAGCAGGAAGCTTTGAACCTTACCTTGTCATTTATTTGGGTTTTTGAGCTGGAAAATATGATGATTCAGTGTCCTAAAAGAATTACTTTGGTACCAGGGTGTAGGTCACATTTGAGACACAGTATACCACTGTTCTCAGGAGCTGCCAAGAACAAGACTGCAGTGGCTTTTAGATGTGGCAGGGAGGGGCTCCTTCCAAACCATAAAGGATGCTAGACACAGCAGTTTGAGGCAGAAAGGTGTGGTGCTGGCTACCCTGTTGATGCCTAATATCTGAATGCCTCCTGTTATTCCAAAAAGAAGGCAAGGCCTGTTTCTAACATTATCTTCCTTAAGGTGGATTGCAGCAAGTTTGTACAAATTGGCCAAGAAATATCAGAGTCTGCCCAAGAGGTACAAGCTGGACTCCTCACTGCTTATCAATCCCCAGTCCTTTATCCCCAACACTGGCTTAAGGTCAATAAAACTGAGCTCAACTCCTCCTCCCACCGACCTCCTCTCTTCCTCTTCACCACTAGCAACTCTCTCCCATCCCACAACTGATTCTTCTCTGCTCCTCCTCAGTCCTCCTTCCCAAGCCTAGCCACATCTAACTCAACGTCTGCATGAAATAGGTAGGATTGCATCACCCTCCAATCTCATATATTGAACTCCTAACCCCCAGTATCTCAGAATGTGGCCTTATTTAGAGATAGGGCCTTTACAGTGGCAATTAAGTTAAAATGAGGTCATTAGGGTAGGCCTTAATCCATTGGGACTGGTATCCTTGTAAATAGGGGAAATATGGAGTCAGAGAGGCACACAGGGAGAACACCCTGGGAACATGAAGCCAGTTGCTTCTGTAAACCAGGGAACACGAAAGATTACCAGCAAACCACTGGAAGCCAGGGGAGAAGCACAGAACAGATTCTCCTGACAACCCTCAGGAGGAGCCAACACGGCCAACACCTTGACCTCAGGCTTGTAGCTTCCAGAACTAGGAGACAATACATTTCTGTGGTTTAAGCCGCTCAGTTTGTGATGCTTTGTTACAGTGCCACCAGCAAACTGATACCTGAGTGACTTGGACTCAAAACCTTAAGATCATTTGCTTTCTGAATCCTTCTCATTACATCCACCCAACCTGCTGTCATGCCCCATCAGTTCTAATGTGGTGGCTTCTCTCAAATCTACCATTATCTTTTCATTCCAATTTAGTGTATGTGCACATATTCCCAATCTTTAAAGCCTCAGTTTAAGAGCTGCCTGCTTCAGGGAGTCTTTCCTGATTAGCAGACTTGGAAGCTAAATCCCCCACCTTTGACTCGCCCAAGTGCTATACCAATGCCTTTTTAAGCATCTACATAGTATTAGTTATTTGTGAGCCTATTTACTTCCTCAACAGGTGCTAAAGAAGCAGAGGACAGCCGTTGTATCTTCCAAGCCCTTGGCAGCCTCCTAAGTACCCAGCACCTTGCCCAACACAGAAAGGGCAAACAGGAGATGATAACAGAATAGGGAAGTTTCCTGAACAGAACGGGGCTTACAGAACCCTAAAGGAAAAGAAAGAACTGAGCTAGCACATCTCTGCAGACATATCTACTTTGATGAAGAGGATTATTCCATTTTCAGCAGCTGAAATCAGCTGGGAAATAAGGCCCATAGATAAGGAGGAAGACCTTTGTTAGTCCTTCTGCTTTATTATTTGAAGCATCTGTTTCTGCCAAAAGCTAAAAGGCATCAAGAAGGAGCTGTGGTGGTCTGATTGACTTCTCATACAAACTGTTCACAGCTTAGCCCAGGTGCGGTGGCTCATGCCTGTAATTCCAGCACCTTGGGAGGCTGAGGCAGGTGGCTCACCTGAGGTCAAGAGTTTGAGACCAGCCTGGCCAACATGGTGAAACCCTATCTCTACTAAAAATACAAAATTAGCCAGGTGTGGTAGTGCAAGCCTGTAATCCCAGCTACTCAGGAGGCTGAGGCAGGAGAATTGCTTGAACCTGGGAGGCAGAGGTTGCAGGGAGCAGAGATCAGGTCATTGCACTCCAGCCTGGTCAACAAGAGTGAAATTCTGTCTTAAAAAAAAGAAAAGAAAGAAATTGTTCACATCTGTCACCCTCTGTACTCAAGGGAATCCACCGAACTAAACCTTAAAGAGAACTGTGACTAAGGTGTCTTAGCACCCCACTGCCCTCTACAGCTGTAGTTTTCAACTGAGCAATTCTGCTCCCACAGGGCATTTGGTAATGTCTGGAGACATACTGATTGTCATAAGTAGGAAGTCAGTGCTACTGGTATGTAGCGGGGAGAGGTCAGGATTGCTACTAAACATCATCCAATGCACAAGACAGAATCACAAAAAATTATCTGTAACAATCTCAGTGATACGGAGGTTGAAAATCCTTGCTCTAGAAAAAGTACTTGCCTTGTGGGTATGTGTATGCATGCGTCCCCACACACTAAACATTGGATAGAAGGTGAACAGCCCTCCATTCAGAGACTGGAATGAGTTTCACTGGGTCCTACTCTATCCCAAAAGCAGGCTGGGCCATCAGAAAACTTCCAGGAAACAAAACGAAACAAATGAAAAAGGATGTGCCTAAATGTAAAGTTCTATTTACCTTGAAGTTTCTGTCTTGTTGCTAAATTCTTAGTCTTTTCACATGGTTTCCAAACCATAAGCATTCTTTATTATTTAAATTGAGTGTTTACAGAGCTTAATCTCTAATATTTGCTTATTCTTATTTTTCCTAACAAAAATAAATCCCTTTGGTATTCTTAACACTGGCACTATAACACACATTTAGCTAAACAATTACAGCTTTTTAAATGAGTATAGCAGGCCTCTGGAGTTTAGGTTGATAAGCATGTATTTAGGAAGGCAGTTATTGACAGATAAACCTGCAGAAATCTCCTGTGTTTCTTTGTTATAGGACACAGCAAGGGCAAGTTACCCTTGAAGACAGAAGAGAAACAACCATTTCATCAAGATGCCGGAATCAATAAGTGTCTGCAGCTGGAAGTGATGGGTGCCTGATCAGGAGAACAAAAGATAATGAGGTCAAAGGATGTCGGCAAATGCCACTCCACACTCGTGGAGGCCGTCAGCCAGTGTGCTTTCTTTTCAGCCCGTGTCAGCCCCAAACCAGGTATTTTATCCTAGAGAGAAAACTATGAGGCAAACCAGTGTGAGCTCTAAGTGGTGAGCACAACAGAGTCTGTGCCACTTCTCCTTGGGCCAGCCGTGTTTCTCAGGATGGACACTGCCAGGACCTGAACCTGCTCAAGGTGATTCCTGACAGCTCCACAGGGAAGGAAGGAGCTAGGCTTTTCTGGGAGCAAGAAGAAATGGAGAGGATCGGAGAAGTTTCCGAATCAAGAAGACACACATTCCTGTTCCCAAGCTCTGACAATGGGCCAACCTGTTTGGGTTGTTTGAAGATCTTCAGTGGGGGAGACACTAAGCTATGCACTGGAAAGTTAAAGATGGAGACACAGTGCCACTTCTGAAAGGCTCACCATCTAGTGACAGAGACAGCAGCTGTCAATACACTGGCAACTGTGGTCCCTCATCCACTACATCGTGTGATGAGACACGGAGAATGAGTACTTGGTCCAGATCTGCTGTGTGACCTTGAGCAATTTACTTACCCTTTCTGATCCCCAGTTTTCTCATCTCTAGGATGAACACCTGGACTACACAATCCCCGTGCCCTTCTCACTTTAAAGGCTATGATGAAGTTCCCCTTTTTCTATGGAAGCGCTTGTATAGCTACCAAAATCAAACAAACAAAAAGTGAAACAAAACAAAACAAACCTGCCTTTCTCTGTTGATGGCTGAGGTCAGTGCAATCAGAAAGCAGTGGTGTGGACTGACACAGACCTCAAAATAAAAACAGAACAGCCTTTTATCAGCGGCTAAGGGTTAAGATAATACTAGTATGTGACCTCTCAGTGGACTCTCCAAAGCGTTCCAGTTAGAAGATAGCCAATGACTTGCAGAGCAATGTGAACCCAGGCAATCTAAGCTTCAGAAAGTCTACAATGACTTAGAAAAAGAACTGCTATTCGAGGACTACTATCTATAATATATACCTTAGATAGCAAGCCTAGGTCTTCCAAGAGTCCCACAGGAATGGAATGAAGAAATGGCTTTGTAATTCCCTTTCCTGTTACTCATAAATTACTCAGATCAGGGAACCAAACTCAAATCTATTAGCAACAGAGATGATGGCCATGTCATAGTCAGGTAGCAGGTACAAATGAAGAGATCTGACTGGCAGTAAATGTCAACATCTGTATTTGGTACTGAGGGTTCCTGGCAGCACCCCCAAAAGACAGAAAATATTATTAGAAGCACCTTTATTCACACCAAATCATTTCACTCAATTACCATTTACTCACTGGAAAACCAAAGCTACAGCATGTGATTACTAAAGATCTATAGGAGCAGAGTGAACAGAGCAGAACCATGTTTCTCTTTGTCCTGAGGTGCAGCCTTAACACTGTTAAGCTCTCAGGATCCTGTATGTCAACCCATCCATTAGCATAATAAAACCAAACTGAGTTTCAAGCAACAAGAATCAACTTGAGTTCAGCATCTTCATCTAAAATCTATTCCCTGGAGTAGCTTTAAGAGAAACACAAATAAGTCATTGATATGGTTCAAGACAGCCCTGAAAGAGTAGATGTCTGGGTTTGAGGAGAAAAGAATGTCCCCACAGTAAGAAAATGTAACAGTAAATCTAAGTGTACTAGAAAGCAAAATTAAAGAGTGGTTATTTACATTATAAATTCATTTGGTGACGGTCCCTAAGACACAAAAGAGAAAAAAATAAGTTACAGAAAAACGATCATAGAACGATTCCATTTTTATATTCATATGTGTCTGTCTCTTTCTAATTCTGATTAGAAGGGTCTAGCAAGATACACAGTAACTGTTAACAACTGTATCTCTAGGGAGGAGAGGGGAATTGAAGCTGACAAGGTAGAAGCCAGAGGCATTCACTTTCCCTCCCTATGCTCCTGTAACATTTTACTTCCTTAAGACAAGATGTATTTATATACTACTTGAATAACTCAGAGCAAGCATTGGGATGTTCTTTTGCCTTTCCCAGAGAAACCAATCATTTCAACTATCATTCAGTTCTGAAAGATGTATCTTCCATTTCAGGACCACGCCCAGTACATAAATAATGCACACCTGTTCAGGCCGCACCTGTCCTCTCCCTTTTAACACTCTCCTTGTGATGTGACGTGGTTTGCTTCGCCATGTGCAGCATCCTTTAAGAAGGTGTTTGGAGGAGTGATGAGGGATAATACTGAAATGACAGGTTACACACGCAGAGCACCTGAAGCCTTTGAAACAGCCCAGCTTCTCCTTTCAGCCGGATCCAGCCAGGGCTGGGCATGCCCCAGCACTGCATACCCCAGCCCTGGCAGGAAGGGTCCTTTCATGATCTTCATTAACTTATTGATGGGTGGGGGGCGGTGGTAAGAGAGAAAGGGAATGATGGCTGAGATGGGGGGCAAGACAGACGGCAAGGCTCAAACACAACAAAATATTTAAAATGCAGTAGCAATCAAGAGACACACACCCCAGAGCTCAGCTGTGCACCGCTGCCGACGCGGTGGTGAAATGAAAGATTCTGAACGAAGTCTCGGTTCGATGGAAACCCAGACTTCACAATACGGAGCTTCTCGCACGGAGAACATGTCCGCCTGGCTTTCGATTGATCATTCCCCGTTAGGTGGCCGAGCCCTGCGGTGCCATTCCAACTTCTGCAACCATGCATAGTGATCGATATTTATAATTACCTTTTTCCTTCACCATGGCAACCGGGTCCTCCGACGAGCAGGACTGAAGAAGGAACCAGGAATAAACTCTGGGAGCGGAAGCGCGCCTCGGCAGACAGATCCGCGGGCGCAGGGGCCGCCAGGAGAAGCCCCGTGCAGTCCGGGGCCGCGGTCTCGAGTCCCGCCCCGCCTCGGCGGCTCCGCTCCCACGCCCGCCCCGCGATCGCCCCCGCGCTCTCCGCCGCCCGCCTGCCTAGCTGCAGCCGCGCCCTGCTCGGGGACTCTGCCCTGCGGCTGAAACCACTCGCTACAGCTGCTGCTGCAACAAATGCAAAATTCCACTGTCCTAATCTCTGGTCACTGACACCACCTTGTATTCTTCGCGCTGCGGACAGGCGATGAAAGGCTCCTGAGCGCTGGCCCCCTCCCAGAGTATGATAAATGATTGCCAGGAGGAGGAGGACCGAGCACCGGCTAGAGACGGTTCCAATAAGTCAAACTAGTCAATGGTTAGCTTATTGGCTCCCTGTGATAGTCGCTTTCAGTTTTTACTACAGCTTCTTTCAGGCAATCTAGATAAATAAAATTGGCCTTAATGTAAAACAGAAACAGAATAACGATGCGAATTCCAATTTCAACTTCACTTTCTTATGAAAAATGAATAATGACATTTGGTTTGCTCGACTGCTCCCCGCTGTAGTTTACCTGAACGGGGTTGGGGGAAGGTAGCGGGAGGAGGATCTTTCAGGATTCTATTCCTTATCCAGGATCCAGTTCAGGATCAAAGTTAAAATCTGATTGATCCAGTTAGGGGGGATTTTGACTTCCCCCTTCTCCCTCTGCTTCACTGGAGTTTTTAGACAAGCCCCTTGGATGTACATATGCCAGGGAGGAACTCCAGCCACAATTAAGGGACAAACAGCCTGGTCCAGTAAGGTGCAACCACCAGGATCAGCCTAAGCCTGACCCCGCAGAAGCAGCTACTGAGGAGGCTTTTGATTTCTGACCCACAGGGTCACAGGCTGTCCTGTGACCTGTTCTGCTGTCCTGTGACCTGTCCCGCTGTCCTGTGAGCCCGGGACTTTCTGGTTCACAAAGCCAACGCCCACCCGACTCCAGCGCCTGTCTGCCAAATCCAGCTCACGGGTCTGATCGCATGTCCTATACATCCACTATGCGGGAGAGATGAGATGAGCAAGAGACAAAAAGACAGACGTCACAAGGCGAGGAGAGCAGCAGATGGCCAACACATCTTTCAGAACCAGAATGCACAGCCAGTATTAGATGGTATTTACTGCAAATATTGTAACATGTTGGGCCTAAGTGAGCCAGGAGAACTGAAAGGAATGAAGTCAATCAACCTGCCTCCTCTTTGACTGAGAGGTTATATATGGCTAAAATCAACTACATTTGGTGAGTCTGGGCAGAAGGGAAAAATATGCTCATTTCTTCACGTTCATCTTGGGCAGGTCTTCATTGCTGGTTTTCTGATGTGTAACAGTAGCACATCTGAAGCAGCTGTGACATTCCTACATCTGTGACTCAGGGCTTTACTATTAATAGCTTGGGTGTCTAAGGCTGTAAGTAAGAGCTAAGTCCCCTCTAGCTCCTGAGTTGTCTTTTCTATGACAACATACTTCCCCCACACCACTCCCCGCACCCATGGCAGTCCCATAAGGTCATGGTTTTCCTAAGTCAGCCAGCTGGAGTATAAGCACTGAAGAGCTTTTAAGCGGCTTCTCTAACCTCCATTCATAAATATGAGCCAAGCATGAAAGCAACTCGACCTCCAATCCAGAGGGATAGCTGAGTTCAAGAGCATCCAGGAAACAAGCCCTTCACGTTCCCCAATGTTCATGGCAAAAACTGCACTTGTCTACTTTACCCACCCCTAATCACCCGCAGAGCCTTTAAGGAGATGCTGAGAAGCAAAATTAACTGCAGGGCGCTGGAATTAAGCTGTGTTGTGCGCCTAGCAGGTGAATCTATTTTATTATATTTTTGCTGCTTAAATACATCAGCGTCTCACTTAAGCACTTCTCTCTAAGGCCCTCCTGTTATTCAGCCCAAAGCTAAGGAAGCAGCTTTCTTTCCCTTTCCCTGCCCGCCCCCCACTCCTCCTCACCCCTTCCTCTCTACTATAATGTGAGAGTAAAACACCATTGGTTTCTAGAGCAAACCCGATCATATGTAAGTGTTCCAGATACTGTAAATGCGATTAGCTCAATTTTTCTTTTACTTGGGCTGGCAGTTTTAAATTATGAGATTTAAGTTTACTAACCAAATTGGTCTCTTATTACAGTTCTGAACCTACCTGTATACCTTGGTGGATAAATTGCACAGAAACGGAGTTTAGAAAGGCTCTCTGGCAGCTTTGGAGACTAAGCTGGCAGAGTAACAGCTGATGCCTATTCATTTTCAGAGAAGGCTTTTCTAAAGGAAAATACTACATAGTGGTTTGGAGAGATTTTCCCCCCTCCTGTGTTTTCCATGGAAAGAATTTTCCTGTACCACAAAGTGAATGAGTCACCAGCATTTAGTTGCTAAGTAATAGTCATATGGCAAAAGTCCCCCCACCAATCAGACACTGCTAGTTTGGGATAAAAGTATCCACTCTGCACTTCTAAGATAACCAAAGAGGGTATTACTAAAGTTATTTTTGGAATGTGGGAAAGTAAAACCAAATTGTTTTTGTCTTTTTGCCTCAGGGCAGAATTGCTAAAGAGCTGTAAGAACAGAAGCAAAGCACAGGCACTTCCTACTTTACAGCTAAAGCTGCAAGAAGCAAAATAAATCAAGAAGAAAATGAAATGTATAGTTCACAAGAAATAACTTTTTATTATTTCTTGAGATGATTTTTCAAAGACATTATCTCAATCTCATTCCACTCAGATGAGGTAAGTCTTCCTAATACAGACAGCAACTCATGGTTTTGTCTGTTGGTTTTTGCCCCATCAGACTGACTCACTGCCTCCTTTTCATTCACTCATAACATAAAGCAAGGGTTGTCCACAAGTGACCAAAGGACAGATTTTGTTGGAGAGAAAAGCTTGTTAGCATACAGCCACTCCCAGCAAAAATTCTAGCATACATCATTTCCATAGCGAAACCAATGAAGAGGGAAATGTTACAACTAGAAACAAGCAGCCTGGAGGAGTCCACTTCCCCATTGCTCATTCTCTACAGTGTCATGGGTCACCTACTGCATGTGCACCTGTAGTGCAGGAATTTCAGGATCCCTCCATGGGGCTGACACCAGGTGTCCAGGTGCCACCCCCCAACACCATTGGACTCTTTTTCCTTTTTTGAGATGGAGTCTCACTCTCACCCAGTCTCGGCTTACTGCAACCTCCGCCTCCCAGGTTCAAGCGATTCTCCTGCCTCAGCCTCCTGAGTAGCTAAGATTACAGGTGCCCACCACCACCCCCAGCTAATTTTTGTATTTTTAGTAGCGACAGGGTTTCACCATGTTGGCCAGGCTGGTTTTGAACTCCTAACCTCAGGTGATCCTCTCACCTTGGCCAATAAAAGTGCTGGGATTACAGGTGTGAGCCACTGCACCTGGCCCTCGAGACAGCTTCTCTTTAAAAAAAAAAAAAAAAAAAAAAAAAAAGTGTAGTGGTTTGCAGATCACCAGGGACAGAAATGCAAGCAGCGCTTCAAATACAGACACCTGGTCCCCACCCCAGGTCTGATAGCTCGGATTCTCTGGGAAGGAGGCCTGAGGGGCAGCCCGCTTCCACGATGACTAAGGAACCCCCCTCGCTAATAAGCTGGCTTGCAAAGTATGAGGATAGACTGAGATTTACGAACAGCTGTATACCATGCCATCACTTCTGAAAAACAATCCCTAAACTCTCTGTTGGCCAAAATAACAATCAGCTGCACATTCACTGCAATCTTAATGAGAATTTATTAGAAGTGGTGATTTCAAAGTTTCCTACAGTCCAGGACAAATTCCTACATGTCTGATCCCTCTTGGTCCTACTCACTCTCATGTCCTCAACGGACAATTCTTAGGAGTTTTTCCATATGAATCTCATAGAATCAATGTCCAGCAAAGTTCTTTTCCTTGAGTTCTTAAAGTAGAATTTATTTTTTAAGATGGAGTCTTGCTCTGTCACCCAGGCTAGAGTCCAGGTTCAAGGGATTCTCCCACCTCAGCCTCCTGAGTGGCTGGGATTACAGGCGTGTGCTACCACACCCAGCTAAGTTTTGTGTTTTTAGTAGAGACAGGATTTCAGCATCTTGGCCAGGCTGGTCTTGAACTCCTGACCTTGTGATCCACCTGCCTTGGCCTCCCAAAGTTCTGGGATTACAGGTGTGAGCCACTGTGCCCGGCCTTAAAGTAGAAGTATTTTGTGGTTGTAATGGTTCCCCATGGTCTTTTTCAAAAGCCAGTTCTGAGTTTGGACCCAAGCAATAGGTTGCAGCTCAAGAAAAATCACGAAAATTACTATGGTGTATTTAAAGCTCCCTATAAACAATCCAGTAAGGATATAAATGACAGAGTGAACAAAAAATAAGTTATTTTCCAACAAGAGCAGTGAAACCTATTACTAGAATTCAAAGGATCTTGGGATAGTAAAGACAGTTTAACAGATTTTAGCCTAACTTCAGGCTCATGAGTTCACAGTTACACAAATAGTTCTCTAAATAATTTGGGAAAAGGCCATTTTTTAAAACAGTTTACTACTAGCTTTCTCTTTTTCTTTGTAGTATTTCCTAGATAGAAATCCAGTTGTTAGCATATAAAAATGGTTGCTTTCTTCTTTTTGTTTGTTTTTTTGAGACAGACTTTCACTCTTGTCTCCCAGGCTGGAGTGCAGTGGCGTGATCTTGGCTAACTGCAACATCCACCTCCCAGGTTCAAGTGATTCTCCTGCCTCAGCCTCCTGAGTAGCTGGGATTACAGGTGCACACCATGATAACCGGCTAATTTTTGTATTTTGTATTTTTAATAGAGACAGGGTTTCACCATGTTGGCCAAGATGTCCTCGATCTCCTGACCTTGTGACCCACGTGCCTTGGCCTCCCAAAGTGTTGAGATTACAGGCGTGAGCCAATGCACTCGGCCAAAAAATGGTTGCTTTCTATGAGAATTGCAATGATTATAGAATTGCAATGCCTTCCCTGACAACACTCCCCTCTTTCTGGTACTTACCACCAAGTGCTCTGAAGTTGACTATGTTGTAATTAAGGAACATCTCTATTTTTGCAAAAGACTGTGCGCTCTCTGAGGGAAGGGGTCACATGTTATTGTATCTGTACTGTATTCACATAGTAATACACAAAGACACAAAGTAGAAATGCAATATTTCATGAATACTCTTTTTTATAATCAAATAGACTGATTTCAAAATCTAACTCAAATAAATTGAGAATAAATTCAGTCTCTTAGATAAAAATCAATTTAGTGATTGCTTCAAAGTATTTGCCAAGATGCAAACCAATAATTACCTTGGCAAGAAAGCAGCCCAAAGAGGAACTTCATCAGGCAGTCCCTTTAATAAGTCCCCTAGCCTCACAGCTACTTTGGTCACTGTTAAGAGCCCAGTATGTGTCAGCCACCATTCTAGTCTCTGCATGTGTCACCTCATCTTGTCCTCATAACAACTGGATGAAGTACATTTTATACTTTAGATGTGAGAAAAGAGGTTGGTCAGAGGCCAAAGCCATGGGCCCTCTCCTTGGGTTACTGGGCCTTCCCTTCTGCAGAGGTTGTTAAAGAGCCTCTAGTCCCATGCCCTGCCTACACACACAGACACACACACACACACACACACACACAGACACACACACACACAGACACACACACACAGACACACACACACACACACACACACACATGCATTTCTGAAAGCAAGGTGCACTCAATGTACATCAGTTCTGGCCAGGCACAGTGGCTCACGCCTGTAATCCTAGCACTTTGGGAGGCCAAGACAGGTGGATCACGAGGTCAGGAGTTCAAGACCAACCTGGCCAAGATGAAACCCCATCTCTACTAAAAATACAAAAATTAGCCAGGCATGGTGGCAGGTGCCTGTAATCCCAGCTACTCTGGAGGCTGAGGCATTTAATTGCTTGGACCCGGGAGGCAGAAGTTGCAGTGAGCCAAGATCATACCACTGCACTCCACCCTGGGCAACAGAATGAGACTCCGTCTCAGAAAAAAAAGTACATCAACTTCTTTGCCATTTCTAAAAGGCCCGGTGCAGTGGAAATGATGTCCATTCTGCCTTGCCTGTGTAAAGCAATCCTCTCTCCAGATACCTTATCCTTCATCAGTTCCTGGACTTCATATGGAAGGACCTGTCAGGTGAATAACATCATAACCTTGGCCTGTGGCACTCACCCTTGGCTGCACAGGGGAAGATGATGTACCCAGACCCACATAGCAAGACTTCAAAAGTGCAATGTAATCATCCACCCTGTCTAATAATTCTCAAGGAACGGCATTTCTGTGGTTTAGGTAGACAGCAAGTTAACATTAAAAAAGAAATTTGCAAGGTTTACAAACGCTACATTTGCTCCCCTACCTCACCTGGCCTTATAACTCTCCTAATTATGCCCTGGAACACTCCCAGAAAATACCCTCTCTCTCATCCTCCTGGACATGTCAGTCATCATCAGAGAAGCTAGCCAAGTAAAACATGCAACACATACCACCATTACTGCATTTGCTACCACAGCAACTGGCAGCTTCGTCATCTAACACAACTCAGCAAGTTTCTCTAGTTCTTAGTGCAGAGAAGAGACCATGCAACCAATCCCCTGGTTTGTGGAAATCTATAGCTTGTACGCATAAATAGGCATTAATTAAGATAAAAGCAGAAGTCCTAAAGCAGACTTGTCCATGGCTACACAGTTACTTAGAGATGGGTTGAAACCCCCTCAGATCCTACCGCCTACCCAGCGGTGATTCTATCATGCCACACTGGCCACACGGGCAGCCTGAGTAAACACAGGCTGGGTTTGAATGCTAGCTCTACCACATGCTGGGTGACCCTGGGCACATGGTTTTCTCGCCCTGGTTTCAGCAATCTCAGCTGTGAATGGAAGGAGATGTTCCACTTGTGAGGTTGTGGTGAAGACAGGGCAGCTTCATGGCATGTGATTTCAGAGCTGCACAGGGTCCTGTGCTCAGAAGCTGTCTGTATTTGGTTTAATGTTTTGCTATATTGGCATTTGTAATAATGTAGCCTTTGAACTTGTGTTGTATAAGTGAAGTCGGATGGGACAGTGGAGCACACATGTGAACAGATGAGATGCATGCAGTTTGCCTGTCTGCTGTTCCTGCCACCCATGCACGCAGAGTGTTTGCAATGCCCCACGAGCCCAGGAATCCAGTGCAGTCACAATGCACAGGAATTCAGGGAGACTCAAAGCGAGGACAAGGTATGTTATATCCATAACTGAGTCACATTCCATTCAAACCAGGATGCTTGCTTTCAATGCACAGAGAAGGCAATGATGTTCTGGGAAATACAAACAACCAAGGAAACATATTATATTCCTTCCTATCCATGTTAAGTCTCTGTATTAGCCAATCACTCACACCAAAAATGATGACATAGAAGGAAAGGGAAAGACAGGGCAACTAGTGCTGCCTTTCTTTTAGCCCTTTCTTAGTCATCAATAAGTCAAAGGCAGAGAACACTGGTAAAATATGTGTGTATCAAGAAGTGAAATAAAAACAGTTGAGGGCCAGACGCAGTGGCTCAAGCCTGTAATCCCAGCACTTTTGGAGGCCAAGTTGGGTGGATCACCCAAGGTGAGGAGTTTGAGACCAGCCTGGCCAACATGTTGAAACCTCATCGCTCCTAAAAACACAAAACTTATCTGGGCATGGTAGCATGCACCTGTAGTCCCAGCTACTGGGGAGACTGAGGCAGGAGAATCACTTGAACCTGGGAGGCAGAGGTTGCAGTGAGCCGAGATTGCGCTGCTGAACTCCAGCCTGGGCAACAGAGTGAGACTCCATCTCAAAAAAACAAAAAACAGTTGAGTCAGATTTGTACATTCCTACTGTTCTAAAAAGAATGAAGTACACAAACATCTATGACCTGTGCAATACAAATTGTGTAATTTCAGTGATTCCATTGAGTTAAATGTTGTTATATTTGCACTTAAAATTGGCACTGAATAATAAAAGATAAAATTCACATTAACAATTTAAAATTTTAATTTTACTTTATTTAGGACAACATTAAATAGAAAATAAAAACTACTGAGTTGAGAGAATCTGGGGAATAAAGAAAAAAGCTTTATATTTTAGTACTACTAATGGCACTTTCTCCTGCATTTTAAACAAGGGGTCCCACATTTTCCTTTTGCCCTGGGCCCTGCAAATTATGTATCCTGTGCTGGGTGAGCATAACAGGTAGTCTACCCAAAATAAAGTACCTAGCACTAAGAAGGAATGCAATGAAAGGTAATAACTATCGTTATTTCATTTCTCACGGCCTCATCAATTCACAACAAAATGGGATAAGCTTGAAACTGTAAAATTTAGGTTTTCAAAACCATTTGAAGGTATAAGGAACTTTTTGATAATATTGAAGCTGGGGGATTTAACCTGCAACACCTTAAAGAATTGAGACCCTGGCTGGGTTCAGTGGCTCATGCCTGTAATCCTAGCACTTTGGGAGGCCGAGGCAGGCTGATCACGAGGTCAGAAGATCAAGACCATCCTGGCTAACATGGTGAAACCCCATCTGTACTAAAAATACAAAAAAATTAACCTGGCATGGTGACACACACCTGTAGACCCAGCTGCTCAGAAGGCTGAGGCAGGAGAATTGCTTGCATCCAGGAGGCAGAGGCTGCAGTGAGCCGAGATTACACCACTGCACCCCAACCTGGGTGACAGCAAGACTCTGTCTCAAAAAAAAAAAAAAATTTAGATCCCCCCCGCTTCTTATACCCTGTTATATGACCTCTGCTGCCAAATGAGAAAGGCACTGTGATGCCAACCATCAAAAAAAAAAAAAAGTTGTACTTTGATGTTAGGAAATCTTCCCAGGAAGACGTGGTTGTTATCTTCAGCCTATTCATTCATGCAACATATATTTATTAAGTGTTTACTAAGTGTCAGGAACTGTTGTAGGTGTTGGGATATCACAGCAAAGAAAACTGACAAATATCCTTACCATGAAGGAGCTATGTTCTAGTCGGGGAGGTTGAAGTTGACGTAATAAAATACATGAGTAATGTATACATATATAAAAATCTGTATGATTATGTATTAGAAAGTGTTAAGTGCTATGGAGAAAAGGCAAGGCTGGGGACAGAGAATGTTGGGGGAGAAGCTGTGGTTTTGAGTAGAGTGGTAGAGGAAGACCTCTGTGGGGAAGTGCCATGTGAGTAAGGACCTGAAGAAGGGAAGAGAACAAGCCATGTAGACTCTGAGAAAAAACCACCCCCCACAGAGCGAGCAGTGAGTGTGACCGTCCTGAGATGGCAGCCCACCTGCTGTGTTCATGGCAGTGGAGAGGCTGGTGAGATCAGGAGGCAGACTGCAGGAGGAGTGAAGTTAGTGAGGTGGAAGCAGTTAGGGCCTGCAAGTCATTGTAAATGGCCTTGGCTTTTCCCCTAAGTTGTTTTGTTTTATTTTGTTTTGTTTTGTTTAGAGACAGGGTCTCACTCTGTGACCCAGGCCGGAGTGCAGTGGCATGATCACAGCTCACTGTAGCCTCAACCTCCAAGGCTCAAGTGGTCCTCCCACCTCAGCCTCCCAAGTAGCTGGGACTACAGGTATGCACCACTACACCTGGCTGATTTTTATTTTTTTAATTTTTTTGTAGAGACGGGGTCTCGCTATTGTGCAGGCTGGTCTCGAACTCCTGGCCTCAAGTGATCCTCGAGCCTTGGCTTCCAAAAGTGGTGGGATTACAGACGTGAGCCCCCCCACACCCAGGGCCACTGGGGGATTTGGGCAGAGAAAGCAGCATCATCTGATCGTCAGCCCAACAGGATCCTCTGCTGCTCTGTGGATACTAGAGTTAAGGAGAGTGAGCATAGATGCAGAATGCTGAACTGGTGCATGAAATAAAAAAGAGCTCAAGAATGAGATGATGACACGACACGATGAAATGAAAAAGGTTAAAGAAATTAAGAAATGAAAACTGACCGGGCTCCACAGCTCACGCCTGTAATCCCAGCACTTTGGGAGGCCAAAGTGGTCAGATCACGAGGTCAGGAGTTCGAGATCAACCTGGCCAACATGGTGAAACCCCATCTCTACAAAAAAATATAAAAATTAGCTGGGCATGATGGCAGGTAGTTGTAATCCCAGCTACTTGGGAGGCTGAGGCAGGAGAATTGCTTGAACCCAAGAAGCGGAGGTTGCAGTGAGCTGAGATGGCACCATTGCATGCCTGCCTGAGTGACAGAGTGAAACTCTGTAAAAAAAAAAAAAAAAGAAATGAAAACTGAGGACAAAGATAATATCAATAGAACTGAAATATCAAAGAACAAAACAAACACTAATAAAATATCTAATTCCTAGCACAGAGAAAACTTTGAAATGATTTTAATGAACACAGAAGAGTCTCAAACAATGAGAGAAAACAATAGATGTGCAAGAAGAAGAAAGATTTTTTTAAAATGTATATCCTAGAAGTAGAGAACCTAAGTAGCAGATGTATTCAAAGATTAAATATGCAAGTATACCTCTGAAATGAAGAGACATCTGAATTCACAGATTTAAAGAGTATATAGATATAATATATTTTGGCAAAATTTGATACAGAATGCTGACTCCAAGTCCTAGACTAAGCTTTAGAACTCCAAAGAATATCATTCTCCATATGTCCAGGCAGAAAAACCCTATTGCTCACAAAAACAGAAAAACTCAGGCTAACCTCAGACTTCTCAACAGCAACACTGATTCTTAGAAGATGAAGCAAATACCTGGATGTCTTGAGGGAAAGAAAGTGTATGTCCCAAGAACCTTACACCTGCCAAAATGTCGTTCAGAGATAAAGGCAAAGGGCAAACCACCACAAACAGAAAGGCATTCAGCAAACATAGCACCATGAACCTTTCTTGAGAAAACTGCTGGAAAACAACATCCAGCCAATTAAGATATGAGTTAAACTCAGGAATGCAAACACTACTAAAAGTGCTAGCAGCGAGCAGAGAATTCAATTATATATGAAACTGACATTACAATTACCCAATTATGGTTAGAGAGGAATATGGAAATGTTTTGAGCAATGGACAATGTGAAAACAATATTACAACTAACAAAAATTGGGAGGTGAGTAGAAGAGAACTACGAGAGTGCTACTGTCCTTATTTACACAGTAGGGAGGTAATGACTCTCGCCAGACTGTACAAGATTCTTCATCTAAGCATCCCACCAAAGCAACCTCAGATTACATCACCCATTCACTTCAGCTTTGCTTAGAGATTGTGCAAAATTTCATCATTGTGTTTACGCCCCAGTTCCTGTTTCTTGGACTTGGTAGGGAAAAGGGTATCATAAGGCAAATGTATCTTCAGGATTTTTGAAGAAAAGGGAGATGACATATCTTTAACTTTTTACTGATTCTATCCGGATTCTTTTTTTTTTTTTTTTTAAGACATTGTCTCACTCTGTCACACAGGCTGGAGTGCAGTGGCAAGATCATGGCTCACTGCAACCTCAAACTCCAAGGCTCAAGTGATCCTCCCACCCCAGCCTCCTGAGTAGCTGGGACGACAGACATGCACCATTACATCCAGCTAATTTTTAATTTTTTTGTAGAGATGGGGGTCTCACTACATTGCCCAAGGTTGGTTTAAACTTCTGGGCTCAAGCAAATCTTCTGCATCAGCCTCCCAAAGTGATGGGATTACAGGCATGAGCCACTAACCCCAGCCTATATCCAGATTCTTAGTTCAAGAACCAAAATTGTTTCTAATTCATTAACATCTAAGATTTCTAAACAGACTAATGAATAAATCATTTAAAAATACATCGGCTCTAAGGATAGTAGCTACATGGGGTTTTATTTCATATTTCATTATTTACCCTGCATATTCACGAAAATGCCATGGAATTCTCAGGACAAGATTTTTATTCATCAAACGATCTTTCTTGGGGGAGCTTGTCGCATTCATTGCTCGTCTGTCCCCCATCTACCCCTCTTGTGGGTAGGCACTGAGCCGTATGACTCCTTCTCTTGGCTGTGGATGACTAGATTGTTAGTGGACACTGGATCAGAGCGAGGTCCATACATCAGCTGCCCAACAACTTTTTATCCAGTTTTGGAAAAGATGAACTGGGCCAATTAGGATTTTACTCCTAAGAATCTAAAGTTAGAGATACATATAAAATTCCCCGTCGGTAGTAGATGTGCATATCAAAAGATAATGTTAGGCTAGGCCAGGTGCAGGCATCAGAGAACCATGTGTATACCCAAGTCCCAAGGGACAGAGTGTCAGAGGAAGCCAGATGGGAGGGAAGAGAATGGGACATCCCCGGAAACTAAGCTGCAGTTCCTGGAGCAGCCTGGAATTCTGTACTTCCTGAGGCTCGGCTCTCGAGCATTTCCTGAATTCCTGTACCCCGTCTCTCTATCTAGTTTGATTGGGTTATTGAAAAGTCTAAGTGGATTTCTGTTCGTCAGAAACAAACGATCCTTCATTAGAATGGAGAGGGAATTTTTACCGAAATACCTCAGTTGGATCATTTGGAATGGAATCTGTCAGTGCCCTACCCATACCTCCTTGGCACTTGCCTCTGCAAGTCAGATGTGATTACTAGAAGCAGCAGAATCCGTGTGTTAATGTACCTGAAAGCAGCTGTCAACCAGTGGTGATGGGGAGGTGGTAGGTTAATACCCCCACTTCCTCATCCCTTGGCTGGGCTATCTCTGCAGCACATCCCACACTACCTCTTAGAATTCCCAATGGATTGAGAATTGGCTGCCCTCACTGGTAACTGGCCTTGATATTGTACCTTTTATTAGCCTCACTCCCCTACCAGTGATTCCTGGGACCACCTTCCAAATAAATTACTTGCCTTTAAACTTTTCTCGCAGAGTCTCTTTTTTGGGTGGGGAGTTCTAAACAAAAAAGAATCTACGATCCATACTTTTATGCTAAAAAAAAAATTTTGTCTTGAGTCACTGATCACTTTCATCTAAAGATAACAGAGAAAGATTCTGAAAAGACCAAACATGTTCAGACAGAATATATTTTTTTCTCGAGAAAATCAATTATTAACTGGATCATCTTACTATACAAACACAGTGGAATTTATATGCACACATACTATGCCAAAGTACTTCTTCCTTTAAAATATGTAAAAAAGACAACTTAGATTAACTCTTGTAGCAGAGGTCAGAACTACCAACTGCCTCATAAATAAATATGCCTCCAAAATGTCTTTTTGGCCTGTGCTTATATTTTAGGCGGAAGGATGTGACTTATGACTTTTACCAAGCTCTATAAAAATGAGTCATTTTATAATGATACTCTATTGTGTTTACACATATATTACATGGTCTCTCTTTTTACAATTTTAAACAGCTGCATATTGTGACAACTCAACCAAAGATTGTGCTAGTACTATATGTCATATGCCAAGTTGGCTGTATATTCGAAAGAGATATAGAAGATAGGTCTCTTCCCTTCCTTTATCTCACCAACGCTAGCAAGATGGAAAACACTCCTCATATGTATTGGATTTGCTGGGATTTGGAGGAGATTAGAGGGAGGACAGCAAGGAAAATATTTCTAGGTTAAATTCTTCTTGGTTTTGGATCTGGATTACACAATATTTCTCCTTACTGAATAAAATACATTAGGAGCACTGAGAATTTACCAGTATGCTTCATTGGCTATTAAATTTGTATACAGAAAAAGCAACTAAGCCACAAGATCAGCATTCAGCCACAGTATCCACAATTGAGAACCAGGTGGGCAAAAATCAAAGGAAGAAATGAAGAGAAACAAATGAATGTTGACTCATTAATGAGGCTAACAGTATTTACTGAGCATCTGCAATATTCAAAGCATCACCTTCAAGGGGCCAAAAGCAGTACAGAGATCAAAGATACCTAAACTAAGCCCTCTACAACCTTACATCTAACTAGGGCAAATAGCTCAAGGACCTAAATAACTCTAAAACAAGGCAGAGAGCAACTGGAATCAGAGATACTGACAAAACGGTATGAACTTTCAAACGAAGGAATGCTTACTGCTCAGCAAGAGAGACAAGGAAAGCTTCAAGTTGAATGTGGTCTTCGCAACTACAGGAAGAGTTACAGAAGGTTGGCTGGGCTCAACATCTTTTCACCAGCTGCTGCCACATATAGAAAATGAACTGGATCACTCTTGGTATTTAGATATAGAAGTTAACCAAGAAATGTATTGGATCCTCTTTGCATTTTCTTTAAACTCTTTTTTTTTTTTTCTGAGTCAGAGTCTTGCTCTGTCATCAGGCGCCAGGCTGTAGTGCAGTGGCACAATCTCAGCTCACTGCAACCTCCGCCTCCTGGGTTCAAGCAATTCTTCTGCCTCAGCCTCCCGAGTAGCTGGGACTATAGGTGCATGCCACCATGCCCAGCTAATTTTTGTATTTTAGTAGAGATGGGGTTTCACTATGTTGGCCAGGATGGTCTCAATCTCCTGACCTTGTGATCTGCCCTCCTTGGCCTCCCAAAGTGCTGGTATTACAGGTGTGAGCCACCGAACCCAGCCTCTTTACACTCTTAAAACAAACTAACTGAACCACAATCTATGTTAACTCAAGTTCAGCTGAAGTATTATTAAACAAATTCACTTAGTAGTCCCATCATGAATAATATTAGACCAATTGGTGACCTCAAAAATTAGATAGCTATTATATTTATTTATTTATTTATGAGACAGGGTTTCACTCTGTCATCCAGGTTGGAGTGCCGTGGCACGATCTCGGCTCAGTGCAACCTCCACCTCCTGGGTTCATTCAATTCTCGTGCCTTAGTCTCCAAAGTAGCTGGGATTACAGGCATGTGCCACCATGCCTGGCTCATTTTTTTGTATTTATAGCAGAGATGAGGTTTCAACATGTTGGCCAGGCTGGTCTAGAACTTCTGGCCTCAAGTGACCCGCCCGCCTCAGCCTCCCAAAGTCCTGAGATTACATGTGTGAGCCACCACACCCGGCCTAGGTAGTTATTAAGTAACCACTGCTCCTATAGTGTTGCTGGCTACCAAGTGAAGATAGAGTCTGTGCCCTTTAAGAACAAGTACCCAAGGAAAGGATAATAGAACATATTCAGCTACACACTAGAATCACATGATGGCACTTCAGAGAAAAGACTGACATGAAACAGAACTGGGAATTGTCTCACAAGGACAGCAAATATCACACACCCCAGAATATTCTAGTGATGTCAAAAAAGACCTTACAAAATGATCTGGGTCGTGATGGACAGAAAGGGAGACAGCTGAGTGCTGGCTGTGGCCCTAGCTATTTGACTTTCTTCCCCAGCTCATCTTTATCCCAGGAGATCCTGCTCTATGGCATGAGAATTATTCCTCTCCACTTGGGCTGCAGGCAAACTGTTGTGAGCTAGATTTTTCTGGGCACTGTGAGTCATAATGTCTCTGATGTCCTCTGATTAATTTTGGTTGCTATCTATGGCTTCAGAACTTGGATGAGAAAAGACATCTCAATAGCAAACAAACATAACTTGGGGGCCACAGTAAGGCACTTATAGAAAGTGAATGTAAAAGCCAGCTAATGACATCTCAAAGTAAAGGCTCTACCTCTCTTTTTATAATGTTTGCAGACCTGTAAGTTGTAAAGCTGTAAGCAGTTTTGAAGATTAAGATACAGGATGTAAATAGACATGAATGTACATATGGGATTTCTGTACATATGGGAAAACTGGTTATTTCACTTTGGGGGAATAGCTTTAATTTAATTTGAAATTGTATTAAGTGGTGGAAATGCAAAATAGTGCAGCCACTGTAGAAAACTGTTTCTTAAAAAGTTAAACAGAGAATTACTTTACGACCCAGGATTTCCACTCCTAGGTACATACCCAGGGCACTGAAAACATATGTTCCCACAAAAACTTGTACACAAGTGTTTATAGCAGCATTATTCATAATAGCCAGAAAGCAGAAACAACACAAATGACTATCAGCTGACGAAAAAATAAAGAAAATGTGATATATCCCTACAATGGGATACTGTTCAGACATAAAAAGGAATAAAATACTGATAAATGCTACCACCTCGATGAGCCTTGAAAACAGGTTACATGATTCCAGTGAGATGAAATGTCCAGAACAGGCAAATCCACAAACACGTAAAGGAGATAAGTAGTTGTCAGCAGCTGAGGAATGTGAGTAATCGGGGCTGATTTCTAACTGGCACAGGGTTTCTTTAGGGGCTGATAGACGTGCTCTGGGATTAGACAGTGGGATGGTTGCACAACTTTGTGGTTTTACTAAAATCCACAGGATTGTACATGTTAAAGTGAGGAATTTTATGGTGTACTAAACTATATCTCAATTTTAAAATGTATGAAGTACCTTTATTTACCAAGCACTGTGTGATAGAAGAAAACATGAAAACAACCGCCCTGCCACTAAGGAGCTTACTACCAGGCAGGGAGAGACATGCAAATAAGCAGATATAAATAGGTAAGCATAGAGATGCTTCGATGGGCATTTGTGTGGCATACAGCAGAGAGATATGGAGGTCTGGATAGGGTCCACAGGAAAGTTTCACCTGAGCTGAGTCTCCAGCTAAACTTAAAAAAAAAATTAATAATCCTTTGGTCTTCTCTTTTGTAATATTAAACAGGAAGAGAGGAAGGCCAGGGCCTTAATCTAACACTACCCTCTAATTATACCCCAGCCTTAGGAAAGTCATTTACTTCTCTAGGCCTCAATCTCTTACTTCCTATAAAAATGGGGTGTTGGCTGAGAGTGGTTCACACCTATAATCCCAGTACTTTCGAAGGCTGAGGCGGGTGAGTCATTTGAGGTCAGGAGTTCAAGACTACCTTAGCCAACATGGTAAATCCCCTACTAAAAATACAAAATTATTAGCCAGGCGTGGTGGTGCACACCTGTAATCCCAGCTACTCAGGAGGCTGAGGCACAGGAAATCACTGGAACCCAGGAGGCAGAGGCTGCGGTGAGCCAAGATCATGCCAGTGCACTCCAGCCTGGGTAGCAGAGCAAGACTCTGTCAAATAAATAAATTAATAAATAACAATGATAAATAAGGTGTTGACATCAAAGGTTTATTTCTACCTTTGAGAAGCATCTAGAATCCTCATGCATATCATGTCATAGTCTATCTAAAATTCTGACATATTTAAATGTGAAGGTCTCATAAACCTGATTGTGCAAAGGGTCTCTCTAGTGCATTCTGGGTGTGCTGCTTTCTGAGGTTGAGAAAGGAATCTTCCTGCTGGCTACCTCTACACACTCTAACAAACAGCACACAGACTATGCTGCTTCCCTGTTGGCAGCCTTCGTCTTTCATCCCAGGGACAGAAGCACTCCTCTGCTTGCCACCTATTCACCTTATATTACCTTGCTACTGGCAGCCTTCAGCATGTAGCCCATAGACGACTCAAGCCTGTGTTGGCTACCTGTCCACCCTAGTGAGTAACACACAAACCATATTCCCTTTCTTTCTTTTTTTTTTTTTTTGAGATGAAGTCTCACTCTGTCATCCAGGCTGGAGTGCTGTGGAGCGATCTTGGCTCACTGCAACCTCCACCTCCCAGGTTCAAGCAATTCTCCAGATTCAAGCAATTCTCCAGCCCCAGCGTCCTGAGTAGCTGGAACTATAGGCCCTCACCACCACATCCCACTAATTTTTCTATTTTTAGTAGAGATGGGGTTTCACTATATTGGCCAGGCTGGTCTCGAACTCCTGACCTCATGATCTGCCTGCCTCAGCCTCCCAAAGTGCTGGGATTACGGGCGTGAGCCACCATGCCCAGCCCCCACACAATCCATATTCCCTTTCTGTTAGCAGCGTTGTCTTGTACCCAGGGCCATCACAGGTCCATGGTTAATTTGCCAAGTTAACAGGCGTCCATCCATAATCATCAGCACTGGGTCATGCCCCAGAATCATTAGTCTCAAAGGACAGGAAGTCAGGGATTTCTATGAAAGTAAGCCACTCTTAGTAAGATTCAAATGTGTTTAAGCCTGGATTAAAACAATGCCAAACAATAAACTTCAACGGACTGCTTTACCCTCTGACTTTAAATAAGATTCATTTTGAAGTACATTTAATTCAAATGAATGGGGCATTGCAGCATACTTAGTTAGTCAAGAAAGTAATTTATATGGGAATGTTTCATGTGAAAATAGTTACTTACCGACATTCCTAGAGCTAAAAATAAAATAAAGAAACAAAACACAAAGCAACCATCAATAAAATAAAATAAAAAAAGCTGGACCAAGCAGATTCAGCCAGTGGAACTAGTTGAAAAATGTCTTACCTCTACTTTTTTCTTTCCACTCACAGATCATTGGGCTATTTTCCTCTTACTCATATTTTGGGTAAATCCTATCTATGTTTCAGCTCATATCGCAAATCCTACCTTCTCTTTCCCTTCAGTGATATTTTTTCCTTTGAAAACTGATTGTATTTGTTATCTAGACAGTCATTCAACTTCACACACATTCGGGTGAGAAGAAGAGGGGGAACTATTTATTGAGCTCCTACTAAATGCTAGATTTTTTAAATATGTATTTTCTCACAGGGCTCGTAATACTGCTGCAATGTGGGTAGTATTATCCACATTTTATATACGAGAAAACTAAGGCTCAGATATATTAAGTAACTTGCCCAGGTCACAGAACTGCAAAGAGCAGAGCTGGACTTTGAATTTGGCAGCGAGGTCTGACCAGGCTTTGAATCTGGCAGCGAAGTCTGACCCCACAGCCCTGAATTTGCAGCCACTTTGTTTTGCAGCTTCTCCTGGCCTCAGCTACTCAAAGGCAGGGGGACAATTTAATGCCGAATTGTATTATTTTAACATTACGATTTGATTTCTATGAACATTCACTCATTGATTTACTCATCACTCACAGCTTTTTTTTCCATGTCAGGTACTATCATGGAATAAAAACATGAACACAGCTCTCTCCTTGCCCAGAGAGGACCTCAGTGTATGAAAAGGGAGAAGCTTATAAACAGGCAACTCGAACAAAGATGTGCAGAGGATGCCATGAAAACACGGTGAAGGACGAGACAAGAGGTAAGATCAGGCCTCTCCAGAGGAGGAAAAGCTTAACCTGCATCCTGCTGGGCCTCAGAAGAACCGGGAGGCTGTGCCAGGCAGCAGAATTGCACGTACAAAGAGAGCCCCATGTGAAAGCGTCCTTCAAACATCTGTGACAAAGAAGACTGATGTGGGCGTTTGGGGGTTAAGAGTGGGACGTGATCGAAAGGCTTGACCGTCAAGGGCTTGAAACACATGATTCTGGGAAATATGATTAAACTAATGGCATAAGAAGCCTAGGGAATTGAACAGGGGTTATTGGTAACTATAAATCAAAGAAAAAATGCAAACTAATGCTTTCCCAAAGAGCTGCAACCTCAAATCCCTCTTCATTCATGCCCTTGCAAGATGTAGCAGTAACTGGCCGCCACCTATCACCTCCACCCTCAGGAGAATAAAAGTCAAAGTAAGACTGCTGTGTGGGGGGAACCATATCCCGTCAACAAACTGGATGTGGTCCTGGGGACCCAGCATGCTGGAGGAATGGGAGGCCACAGTGCAGTGTGTCTCCTTGCCAGCAGCAGTCGCCTGTCACTACTTTGCCTCTCAAAGTAACCTCGTCAAAGCTATCAGTCAGAGAGCAGGTCTGAGGGCAGGAACCTGATGCTGGTTCTTATCAACTTTCCCAGGATATATTTTTCATGGCTAGCTCAAACACTTCTCTCAAATTTAAGAGAGGGCCTTCACACCTGAGTTCCAGGCTTTTCAAGGAATTAAAACCTTTTCCCCAACACAGCCTCTCAATGTCATCAGGAAGATGCTATAGAAAAGCTCCACGGTGGCCAGGCGCAGTGGCTCATGCCTGTAATCCAAGCACTTTGGGAGGCTGAGGCAGGTGGATCACGAGGTCAGGAGATCGAGACCATCCTGGCTAACACAGTGAAACCCCGTCTCTACTAAAAATACAAAAAAATTAGCCAGGCATGCTGGCGGGTGCCTGTAGTCCCAGCTACTCAGGAGGCTAAGGCAGGGGAATCGCTTGAACTCAGGAGGTGGGGGTTGCAGTGAGCCAAGATCACTGCACTCCAGCCTGGGCGACAGAGAAAGACTCTGTCTCAAAAAGAAAAAAAGAAGGGCCAGGTACGGTGGCTCATGCCTATAAACCCAGCACTTGGGAGGCCAAGGCAGACAGATAACAAGGTCAGGAGTTCCAGACCAGCCTGGCCAACATGGTGCAACCCCGTCTCTACTAGAAAAAAAAAATACAAAATTAGCCGGGCATGGTGGCGCACACCTGTAGTCCCAGCTACTCAGGAGGCTGAGGCAGGAGAATCGCTTGAACCCGGGAGGCAGAGGTTGCAGTGAGCTGAGATTGTGCCACAGCACTCCAGCCTTGGCAACAGAGTGAGACTCTGTCTCAAGAAAAAAAGAAAAAAAAAGAAAAAGTAAAAACGAAAAGCTCTACAGCATCTTGAAGAATATGCTGTCTTGAAGCTGTTGACAACAAAGCTATCTGTGGCCTTTGGCCTACTATACCCAAGACGCTTCCCCTAGCCCTCTGACATACAGGTCTGGGGTTGCGGATTAGTGAATGGGGTAAGAAGGGCACATTAAAAGAAAAAAATTACAGTGTTCTATGTTCTGCTTAGTTTGAAAACAGGTTGCTACTGCTTTAAGAAACAATAATGTACCCAAGTGGTTATCCCGGTTATGTGATAATGTGAGTATCTGGGTCTTGGGAGACCATCCCAAGTGAAGACAAGCCCTGGGTGTGCTGCACCTAACAGAAAGGTCCCAGCAGGTGCCTGAATCAGAGATGAACCACTGTTCTATCTGCTGGGATATGAACTGCTTCTCCAGGGAGGGGACTGCCAAGTCTCCTTTGGTCCCTGCTTTCCAGTCCAGAACATTCTGCTTTGGGATTTGGACTCAGCTGACAACATAATCACTGAATCCTCTCCAGATATCCTTGGAGTTTTTGCTAATAGTGCCAGACTCTTCTTGTTTGTCAGGAAGGTAATTGCCCTAAATATGTTCTTCCATTTGTACAAGACCCAAACACTCCAAAGGACAGAAAGAAACACAGGTTCAAAAACTTCACTCTAGCTGGGCGCAGTGGCTCACACCTGTAATCCCAGCACTTTGGGAGGTAGAGGTGGGCAGATCACCTGAGGTCAGGAGTTCAAGACCAGCCTGACCAATGTGGAGAAATCCTGTCTCTACTAAAAATACAAAAATTAGCCGGGCATGGTGACACATGACTGTAATCCTAGCTACCGGGGAGGCTGAGGCAGGAGAATCCCTTGAACCCAGGAGGTGGAGGTTGTGGTGAGCCGAGATCACGCCATTGCACTCCATTCTGGGCAATAAAAGCCAAACTCTGTCTCGGGGGGAAAAAAACTTCACTCTAATTTCCTACAGTAGAATAAAGGAACATTCCATACAGATAGCTTGTATTTACAAGCTAAAGGAAGGAAATCTTTGCTCATTTTCCTGGCAACAACAATTTACTTTATGGGAGTCTTCAAATTTGAGCTGCTGAAGTACATAATTAGCAATATTATTTGTAAACTTTAGGTGTGCCAGTGTTCAGCATACCTCACGAATGACCCACTCTTATGCTCCTCGGACTGAGGCAGGATGGTATCATGGTTGAGACCATGAACCTGGGTGTCAGGCAGATCTGGGCCCAAATCGAGTACTTTAGTGACCTTTGGCAGGTCTCCTAACCACATATGCCCCAGTTTTCTTCTCTGCAAAATGCAATAAAAGTCATTCCTGCTTTGTTGAGTTATTGAGAATATCAAACACGGAAAAATCATAAAACACTTGGCACAGGCCAGGTGTGGTGGCTTGCACCTGCAATCTCAACACTTTGGGAAGCTGAAGCACGAAGACTGTTAGAGATCAGGAGTTTGAAACTAGCCTAGATAACCCTGTCTCTACAAAAAAAAAAAAAAAAAAAAATCAAAGAATTAGCCAGAAATGGTAGCATGGCCTGTGGTCCCAGCTACATGGGTAGCTGAGGCAAGAGGATCACTTGAGCTCAAGCGGTGAAGGCTGCCGTGAGCCCCGTTCATACCACTGCACTCCAGCCAGAGAGACGGAGGGAGAGCCTGTCTCTAAAACAAAGCCAAACCATAAAAGAAGATTATCACAATGTTTGACATGTAGCAGGCCCCCAATGAATGACAGCCATTCTTCTAGAACAGTGCTACATCTACAATCAGAAGCTGCAGAGGCTGTTTTGTATGTTCACTGATCTATTTCACTGATATACGTTCACTGATATATTTCTGCAGAAGCTGTTTTATATGTTCACAGATCTGTTTCACTGATACATGTTCACTGATATATTTTTGCAAAAGCTGTTTTGTATGTTCACTGATCTGTTTCACTGATATATGTTCACTGACATATTTTTGCAGAAGTTGTTTTGTATGTTCACTGATCTGTTTCACTGATACATGTTCACTGACATATTTTTGCAGAAGCTGTTTTGTATGTTCACAGATCTGTTTCACTGATACATGTTCACTGACATATTTTTGCAGAAGCTGTTTTGTATGTTCACTGATATATTTGTTTTGTCCACTTTTCCATCTGCTTGCTAATTCATTGCTATTGTGAAATGAGGAAAACAATTTCTTCCCTTGCAACATCCAAGGGTTGTTTTGAGCATGACAAAGGACAGATACGCATGGGGACACTTGGAAAATCATGGGGCCCAGCACAACTCCAAGCGGGGGTTAGTTAAGCACCAGACAACAACAGGAAGCCTCAGCATCTTGATATCTCTCTAGCAGCTGCAGGAGGCCCTTGCTAGATATTCGTGAGCACCCTGCCAGGAGCTGCTCCCGAACTCTCTGGGGCTTCGTAGCACAGGAACAAGCATGGCTGCAGGAGGGCGCACTTCCTCCAGGCACCTGTCCTGAACAGGATGCTGGAGCATGCAGTGGCTTCCTGGGAATCCCACGTCCTGTGCTGCATCTACAGTCTTGGGCCTCTATTGTTTCACAGCATGGAAGGCAAACAATAGAAATCACTATTTTTAACAAGAATAAATGGTTTTTTCTGATTTTATTTTTTAAATTCAGCCTCCGTAGAGACTGTCCAAAATGACTAACGCTGACTATATTGCAAGTCTATTATTATTACTGAAATTAACATTTAGTGGATGCTTTTGTGTGCCATTATACCAAACACTTTGATATGCAAGTTCTCATTCTTTAAATTTATTTTTATCTTTATTGACGATTTTAAAAATTGAGATAGGGTCTTGCAATGTTGCCCAGGCTGAACTCCTAGGCCCAAATGGTCCTTCTGCCTCAGCCTCTCAAATAGCTGATACTATAGGCACATGCCACCACGCCCAGCCAGGTTCTCATTCAGTCCTCATAATCAATACTACCCTTAGACATGGGCAAGCAGAGCCCTGCCCTAACCCCATTCCTGCCTCAAAAATGTCTAAGTGTGCTCTGGTACTTGGGATTGCTGGGGCCAGCAGTGCTGTCTGGATGAGGAATCTGAGCCTCCTCTTCACAGATTTCTCTAGTGATCCTCTGTATCTCTCCCATGCTGTGCAAGGGGTTGGCCAGATGCCCCAAGGAGCCTGGAGCTGGCTCCATTCTAGGGGACAAGCCTAGCAGGCAATCACTTCCTCAGGCTGGTGTGACATTTCTTTCCCATGATTGAAAAAGATTGAGCTGTTGACACACTGATTTGGGGTGACTCAAATTGTTTATACAGACAGGAGCCCTACAAAAAATATTTGCCCAGGGCCCCATCTACTCTAGGGATAGGCCTGCTCAAAGCAGTCATATAAGGTATGCATTCCCTGCCTACCTTACAGACAGAGAAATGCACTTGGAATCACTAACTTCCCAAAGTAACACATTTAGTAAGTAGAAGAGCTGGGAGTCAAACTCTGGAATGTCCAACCTCAAAGCCACAACACTTAACTAATCTCCCAGATTTCCTTATCTGCCTCCACTAAGATATGGATATCCCAATGACTGATTACCTTTCCTGTATCCAGAACTCCTCTGATACTGTTAATTCTCTTGTTCCTTCATGACAGAAACTGCTGATAAGTCACTATCCAGTATGCTTTCATTCAACTACAGCTTACCTGGCTTCCCCTTGCCTTCCTGCCTCCTCCTCCCAACAGATCTTATCTCTTTCAAGAGCAACAGTGGCTCATTCCAAACACATCTGATTTGAATCTCTTTGAGTAGAAACATTCCATAGAAGCACTGATGTCATTCACAATAAAGTGTTAGCTCCAGCAGAAATCTACATGTTTCATTTTTATTCCTATTTGTGGAATAAAACAGTTTTCTCCTCAATAAAGGGATTCTAGGTATCCATTAGTATGAGGATCTGATTTTTGAGGGAAGTGTCCCTCGCTGCAATAGGCATGATCAGCTGGTTCTGAACAAACTTCTTAGCATAGCTTATAAGTGGGCTGGGCAGAAGGCATGGTTTCTCCATTCTCACTCCCTGCTCCCCTAAAAAGAGATGCACCTGAAATCATGAAGAGAAGACTGTTAAGAGTAAGAGATAAGGAGCTGTCACCATTAGCAGCCGTGGGAGTCAATATCCTGTCCTCTCTGAGCACTCATCTGCTTGTCAGCCCTCTCTGTCCCAGCCAAAGCTCTGTAAAGTCACAGTAAGATACCGCTTCACATCCACTAGGATGGCTGGAATAAAAAAAAGTCAGATAAGGCAGGGTGCCGTGGCTCATGCCTGTAATCCCAGCACTCTGGGAAGCGGAGGCAGGCTGAGCACCTGAAGTCAGGAGTTTGAGACCACTCTGGCCAACATGGTGAAACTCCATTTCTACTAAAAATACAAAATTAGCCAGGTGTGGTGGCACGTGCCTGCAATCCCAACTACTTGGGAGGCTGAGGCAGGAGAATCACTTGAACTTGGGAGGCATAGGTTGCAGTGAGCCAAGATTGTGCCACTGCACTCCAGCCTGGGCAACATAGCAAAACTCCATCCCCCAAAAAAGTCAGTTAATAGCAAGTGTTGCCAAGGATGTGGAGAGACTGGGACCTTCATTTGCTGCTGGTGGGAATGTAAAATGGAGCAGCTACTTTGTAAAATAATCTAGAAGTCCTTCAGAAGGTTAGACATAGAGTTATTATATGACCCAGAAATTCCACTCTTAGGTATATACCCAAGAGTTCTGAACATATGTCCACATAAAAACTTGCATATGATGATCCTTTTGATGTGTTCATGCACGTATGTGTGAGGAGTGCCACCCTCAGACCTTGTTATGACATTGGCACATTACCCATCTGACATGAAAAAAAGAAAAAAACCTTGTATATGGATATGCATAGGGGCATTATTCATAACAGCCAAAAGTTGGAAACAACCCAAATGTCCATCAGCTGGTGAAAGGAGAAACAAAATGTGGAATAGCCATTCAGTGAAATGGCATTTGGCCATTTCAAGGAATAAAGTGCTGACACGTGCTACAACATGGGAGAACCCTGAACACATGCTAAGTGAAAGAAGTCATAAACGAAAGACCACATATTATGAATTCCATTCACATGACATATCCAGAATAGGGAAATCTAAGAGGCAGAAAGTAGACTTTGATTTCTTAAGGCTGGGAGGTGGGGGTGAAGTGGTTGAGGTGGGGAGGTAATAGCTAAAGAGTACAGGGTTTCTTTCTGAGGCAATGAAAATATTCGCCATGGTGAGGGCTGCACATATGAGTTGCATACTAAAACCCACTGAACTGTATACTTTAAATGGGTGAATTTTACAGCATATGAATTATCACTCAACAAAGCTATTGAGAGCTGGTTGCAACAAAACAGAACATCTTAACTCCCTTACTTCAGCTAAATTGTATCCAATCCAACTCTCTGGCTGTCCAAGAATGATGAGGAATATGTTATGCTTCCTGGTTTAGACTCAACTTCATACATTTGTAGGGACCACGGCTAATCGCCTTCTGCTTCCTGTACTAATTCTAGCGCTGACTTTGACAAGGTGTGAGCAGTTGAGTAGGTACCATCTTCATTAATAAAGGCACCATGGTAACTTCCAGGTCTGAAAACTCCCAAGTGCAATAACTCTATCCTCATAGTGGGCCTTCTCCACTTCTTTCCCAGGCAGAGGGATGACTGACATGTTTTAATGAGCTTCACTGAAAAGAAGCCTCAACAAGTTCTATCGATATTAAAAGGCTTTTTATTTTTTAGTTTTTTAGAACATTTCACAAGACAAGTGCTCCCTACACAGTGACACAATTCGGAGCTCAGCTTTACTTAGGTCATCTTTGCTAGCGTCCGTCTCCCGCCTTGAATATTTCCTTTCCATTTATTCTTTGTCGTATGAAAGGATAGCATCTATGGATAGAGATCTTTCTTTTCCATCATAATTCCTATTACTGACAATTATTCATACAATGTTTAGAAAGAGATACATTTGTTACTGAAGATCATAAAATTCTGGACAAAAATACCCTTAGAATTTAGCTCCATAGCTGTACTTATGTTACATTCTCCATCTCTCCCGCCCTCACCCCCATTAATTATATATTAAGGATAGTGTTTCCTTTGAAGAACACATTACAGAAGAATGAGCTGGATAGTACTCTCTTAATTGCGCCAATCACAAAACACAAAACCATGTCCAGAGTGGGCTATTTTACTTACCAAAAGGATCAACGCTGTTACATATGTGCCCAAGTGAGCAGTAGTCCTTGGGACAGAGATACAGCAAATGAGCGACAGTGGCACGCCTGTGAGCGACCCTCCAGTCCTCAATAATCAGTCTCTTTCTGCTCGAGCCCCTGGCACTGGTTCTCTCAGATGAGGTGACTTTGCTTTTCTCAGAGCTGCACAATTTCCCCAAACACTTTAGGCCAAGGAAGGAAGGCATCTTGGCATGGATTTCCAAGAAATGAGACATGGGCAGCAGGAGCTCAAGGAGCAGAGTTGTCCCACAATTCTCTCCATTCCCCTGGCTCCTTACTGTCTCCTTTTCTCACTGCCCAGCAAAGAAGATTAAGGGAGATGTATTTAAGTGATTACCCTCAACAGCTTAAGGCGCCATATTCTCAGTCAGATGACTAGGTGCAGAAACAGCCACTGCCAGCAACTCGAGCCTGTCAGTCTCAAGCATGAATGCATATTTGAAAATTAGATTAATATCCAAAACAAGAGAAAGAATATAGCTGCACTATCTAAAAGAATTCTCCTGCAAATACTCCTAGAATATTCAGTATCATCTGGTAAGAGTACTGAGAATAGGGGTACGGATATATACACATATCTTATAAAATCTAAAAATGTCTATCAGAAAAATCCCAGGGTAATAATTCCAAGTTCTCCAGTATTTCAGATCTCACAGGTGGGGTGGGTGGGGGGTTCACTTAAAGATCCTCAGCTTCAACTCGTGATAAATCCAGCTCTAGGCCATAGTAAACAATCATTTCCTTTCCATTTTCTAGAGGGGGACCCCTCTTCTTAGTACCAGGAAAATCCTTCTGCCTCATTCCATTAAGCCAATGTTTATTGTCTTAAAGTTGTTCCATGGGTTTTCTGCGATTGCAGAATCATATCATGGAGACAGAATTAATGTGTAGGTAGCTTCAGGTTTTCACAAAATTACAAGCTAGAAGGACCTTCATGGAATTAGTATATTGACATAAAAAGGACAACCCCAGTAATCATTTACTCTTTAACATCCATACAGTACAATATGTGACCGTCTACAACCATACAAAAGTCACAAGTGAAAATGAATAAACTCACCCTCCTTCTGTCATTGGGCTATTATGTTCTAGAACAAATTTCTTTTCACTAAAACCCTAGAATAGAATTATAGAGCTGACAAGGCCATCAAAGGTAATCTAGTTCAGTAGTTCCCAAATATTGCTGCGCATAAGAATCATCTGTAGGCCATGTGTGGTTGCTCACGTCTGTAATCCTAGCACTTTGGGAGGGAGAGGCGGGAGGATTGCTTGAGGCCCAGTTCAAGACCAGCCCTGGAAACATAGCAAGACTCTGTCTCTACAGAAAATAAATAAATAAATAAAATATTAGCCAAGGTGTCCTGCATCTGTAGTCCCAGCTACTTGGGGGCTAAGGCAGGAGGATTGCTTGAGCCCAGGAGTTTGAGGTTACAGTGAGCTACAACTGTGCCATTGCACTCCCAGGTTACTAGGCAAGACTCTGTCTTAAAAAAAAAAATTGTAGAACTTTTGAAAAATATTTTTAAAAAATTGGGGATTCTTTGTACGTAGGGGTCAGGAACTTATGTTTCTAAATGTTCCCCAGACTACTGCTAGCACTCAGGAAGTGCTGATCTATGCTAGCCTTTAAGATGAGGAAGGTAAGTCTCAGAGAAGATGTGACTTTCTCACGACAATGCAGAAAGCCTAGGGTGGAGCCAGGTCTTCTGACTCCCAAGCTCTGACTCTTCCTACCCAATAATCAGATCCTTCCACAAACGCTCCAGGCAGATGAAGCAGAAAAAGGAAATTCTTGCTGGTTTTGTTATTAGTTTCTCATCTTTAACACAGGATTTGGCAAAACAATTCAAGAACTTGAGAATTCTAATGTGCTAGAATTATTCTACGCCAATGGGAAGCATGGTGGGAATGGAAGAAACAGGCACTGTCTAGAGGCACTCAGACTGAGGTGGACTTGGGGAAAGCAGAGACATAGGACTTCCACCACTACGGAAGTCACACCTCAAAATTTCTGCTCCAAAATTCTGGGAATTAAGCCCAACACCAACCTACAAAGTCTTCCTCTAAAAACAGTTTACAAAGCAGGTAAAACAATCTGTCTGTGTTCTTTTTCCTGCTTACCTATTTTGAAGAACCTTCTGATATACAATGTAAGATGTTCTATCAATGCTTCTCAAAATGTGGGTGAGGGATAAAAGACGACATATTGGGTGCAGTGTATACTGCTCAGATAATGGGTGCACCAACATCTCAGAAATCACCACTAAAGAATTTATCCATGTAACCAAACATCACCTGTTCCCTCCAAAACTATTGAAATTAAAAAAACAAAAAAAAGATACACAACTGGAAAAAAAATAAAGTAGCATTCATCCATCAAAAAGAAAAAAAAAGAACATATTTCCTAAAATGTGATTTCTGGCCCAATTTGTTTAAGAAGCAGATCCTGAGGCCCACCTCAGCCCTACTAGATTCTTCTAAAGTGTTTTCTAATAAACACTGTAGTGTGGAAACCTCTGCCTTTCACCGTTAATTCTTCCTTGCTGGGTTTTCTAGAGCTCTGCTCTTTGCAAATTGAGAACTTGAGCAGCTACTTGCTTATATGTGTTTACACGGTCTTTTTGTGAAATATAGATGTGTTGTTATAGAGAAACATGATGCAACCACTTTGAGCACGGGATCCAGAACACAGTAACACACAAACATAGACTTTGGACAGAAAAGAGATTGTTTCCTTCAAACCCAGCATCTTCCTTACCAAGAAAAAGGGTAACTAGGCCAGGAGCAGTGGCTCACACCTATAATCCCAGCACTTTGGGTGGCTGAGGCAGGCAGATCACCTGAGGTCAGGAGTTCAAGACCAGCCTGACCAACATGGTGAAACCCCATCTCTACTAAAATTAAAAAAAATTAGCTGGGTGTGGTGGCAGGCACCTGTAATCCCAGCTACTTGGGAGACTGAGGCAGGAGAATTGCTTGAACCCGGGAGGTGGAGGTTGCAGTGAGCCGAGATTGTATCACTGCATTCCAGCCTAGGTTACAGAGCAAGACTTCATCTCAAAAAAAAAAAAAAAAAAAAAAAAAGAAAGGAAAAAAAGAGAAAAAGGATAACTATTCCATAACAAAGCTATTCTGCTTTCTTGGTCCCTAAACTCGTCAAGCATTGTTCACAAAAACTATTTCCACTGCATTAACTCTGCCTCAATGCTTAGCCATTGTATCTGCAGAGCATACATAGGACACTCCTGATTTTTTTTTAAACAAGTTTACAGATCCATATATTTAGCTGAAGATGCAACTGTCTTTTAAGAGATTGTGAAAAGGGAGAGAGATCCAAGATGGCCGATTAGCAACAGCTCAGGAATGTAGCTCCCAGTGAAAGCGCAGAGAACGAGTGGACGCCGCACATTCCGACGAATTTTTGTTGCCCACAGACCGGGAGATTCCCGGCAGAGGAGCCACA